>MCJB01003224.1:146154-169146 GCA_002018475.1 Nicotiana obtusifolia
TCATTTAGTTTTCAAAACGGAGTTCAAATATTGATTCAAATCATTAACAAATACCCCCGAAGGGTTTACATAACCGGCGTGAAGCCCAAATATGATTTCAGTAAACAGTGATAAATTACCCCTGAAGGGTTCACATAACCGGCACGACGCCCAAATATGGCTAGAAGCCCAAATCATTATATTATCAAATCAGTTCCAATCAAACAGGTAGTAAAAATCATCAATCGGGACGGACCAAGTCACAATCCCCAGTAGTAAACGACCCCACGCTCATCATCGAGCGTGTGCCTTACTTCAATATAGCACTACGATGTGCAATCCGGGGCTTCAAACCCTCAGAGCATCATTTACAATCATTACTCACCTCAAACCGGCTAAATCCTTAGCGCGCGACGCCTTTGCCCTTTGAATTGGCCTCTACGTGCGTCGAATCCATCCAAATTCAGAACAATTACGTCACAATATGTTGAGGGAATAAAACCTAAGCAAAAATAATCAAAATTACTAGGAAATCCCAAAATTAGCAAAACCCGAGCCCCGGGCCCACGTCTCGAAATTCAGTACTTTTCACCCCAATGGGTTCCTTATCTTCTCACGAGTTCAACCATATAAAATTTGTCGTATTCCGACATCGGATTGGCTTTCAAATCTTAAATTTTCGTTCTTGGAAGATTTGAAAAAAAAATTCTGATTTTTCTTCCATAAATTCATGGATTCATGATGTAAATGAGTATGGAATCATGATCTATAAAGGATTTATGATAAAGAACACTTACCCCGATGTTTTCCTTGAAAATTGCCTCAAAAATCGCCTCAATCCGACCTCCCTAGCCCTAAATATGTTAAAATGGCCAAAACCCCCACTTATAGACCCTTTCTGCCTCAGTTTGCGACCTCCTTGTCAATTCTGCGGTTCGCAGAGCTGATCCGCGGTCAATCTGCAGATTTTTTCCTTGACACGAAAATAGGCATAACTTTCTCATACGATGTCCGAATTGGACGATTCTTTTTTGCTATGGCTCCGAAATTTCGATACGGATCTAATGCTTCAATCAAAACTGAATTTGGAGTTTATTTTCATAATATGATACCACTTATTCTTGAAGATACGACATCGGCACATTCTTGAAATGCCAAAGTTAAACTCCATCAACCATCCAAAATCCATTCGAGACCCTCGGGACTTCAACTAAACATGCCAACATGTCCCACAACATTATTCAAACTTGTTCCAACCTTCGGAATGTTCAAATCAACATCATAACATCAAATTCGTATCGGATTCAAGCCTAAGGATCTCAAAATCTTCTAAATCGCTCTTTTGATCTAAACCCGACCAAACCACGTCTGAATGACCTGAAATTTTGCACACAAGTCATAAATCACATATCAAAGCTACAGCAACTTTCGGAATTCCATTCCGACCCTCGGATCAAAATCTCGCCTATCAACCGGAAATCGCCAAAATTCTAACTTCACCAATTCAAGCCTAATTCTACATGGAACCTCCAAAACTAATTCCGATCACTCTCCTAAGTCATAAATCCTCTCCCGAAACTAACCGAATCATCGGAATTCACATCCGAGCCTTCTATCTCATAAGTCAACATACAGTTGACTTTTACAACTTAAGCCTCCTTGAAAGAGACTAAGTGTCTTATTTCTTACCGATTTCACTCCGAATGCAACTTACTCAATTAAATTACCTAAAACATTGATAACAAGGCATAATGATACAGATATTGGGGAAGACGGAGCAGTAACCCATGAGACGATTTACCGGGTCGTCACACTTCTCTATATGCTTATTGCTGAGTTTTCACATGTTACATACATATCTTCTCTATATATTGATAGTTAGACTTATATATGTTCGTTGTGCATATCTTCTCGACATGTACTTCCACTATGCCTCTGTTACATGCATTGATCCTACTAGACGAGATAGGGTGCATCATGCAGTATGCTTTATCCATATACATGTTTCCATGCAATCTCTGTCTTCTTTCTTTTCATATCCACTAGTATACAAACTGCACAAGTTTGATAAGTGGGAATCTTTGACTTAAAACATCGTCACTATTTCGCTAAGGCTAGTCAAGATACTTACTGAATAAATTGGGTCAGTAGTACTCATACTACATTTCTGCACTTATTGTGCAGGTATTGGTACCAATAGGGATCAGGTAGGTGCTCACTAGCTGTGCTATAGGAAACTTGAGGTAGTGTTGCATGCTTGTTCGTGGATACCTTGAAGTCGCCTTCTTTACCTCATGTGTCACGACCCCAAAATCCCACCTTAGGAACTGTGATGGTACCTAGTCTCTAAGACTAGGTAAGCATGTCACATGTTGAGATTAGCAGATTAAATCCAATTAACTATAAAATGTGTCACGACCCAACTCCCACTGGAGCTGCGATGGTTCCTAACACTACTTGCTAGGCAAGCCAACAGTCACACAATATCAACGAGTTTGAGTAAAAATGACTTAATTACTCAACAGCTAAAATATTCTGAAATAACTAATGAAAATAACAACAATGCTGCTACAACCATCCAAAATATCTGGTGTCAACGAGTACATGAGCACTATTGTGTATCAAAATACAAGGCTAAATTCTCAATACAACAATCTGAATATTAGAACAATAATAGTAGAAATAATCAAAGAGAACTCCATGGTCTGTAGACGGTATAGCAACTACCTCGTAGTTTCCAAAAAGATGGAAGCAAAAGAACTCTAGAGATCGCCCCGTCCGGAAGTATCTGGATCAGCACACGAAGTGCAGAGCATAGTATGAGTAAGTAACAACACTAAACTTGGGCTGAAAGCACTAACGAGCTTAGAAACAACAATTAAAGACCAATATCATTAACTAGTAACATTTTAGATTATAAAGGAAACAATAGAAGCGGGTAACTCAATGATGTAATGTTCAGCTTGTTCACATTTCAGAAATTTAGGCATGCTTTCCAAGTATAACAGTTTAAGCCCAGCACGGATAAGACACTACATTTATCAGATGGCATGAGGAAGGTACTGCTCTATGCCTACTTGTTAAATATACATGTCAAATCAACAATGTCACAGTGAAACCATTAAGAATAACCACGCATCAATACTTAGAACTGTATTGGTGCCTGGCATAACAGCCCGTCATCAAGTACGTATATAAAACACTGTAATTGCACCCACTGCTGGTATTCAGACTCCAGAGGGGCTGATCCTGTCCAAGCACTAATCATAATCTCATAGCCCAATAGTGAGACATGGTGCACGCATCGTCCCAAATCAATATAACTGAGCCCAATATGAGCCTAGCGTACGTGTCACCTCAAAATCAATACCAAATAGGCTCTATGGCCCAAGCTCGGTCATCAATTGATCAATTGTCAGTTAACCACATCTCACAGTATTCAATTCCACAATTTTAAACATATGAGGCATCAACAACAGGTGATGAATCAAATAAAAAAGTACTGAGACAGAGATATCATACACGAATATAGAATTATGACTGAGAGAATGTGTACGATTAAGGAAAATAGCTCATAAACGTCAAGAATAGCCCTATTAAGTCTCATTTAAGCAGCACATAGCCTAGACATGATTTCTAACATGAATCGGACCTCAAATGATCACATAGGTTTAGAAAATACGGATATGATAAGGCATGAGAGCAACACAATCCTATAATAGCCTAAACTCCAACTTTAATCATGAATACTCTGGTGCACGCACACACGCCTGTCACCTAGTTCGTATGTCACCCCAATACCACTCGAACTGAAGATTAGATATGTTACATACCTAAAAACGCGCAAATCAATACTCCAAAAAGCTCCTCCCATACGAATCAGTCTCCGAACGACTCGAATGTAGTCAGAAACAACTTAATATAATAAAATAATGTCGTAGGAAACAACTTCAAACAACAAAGCTTCGATCTTTATCAAAGTTAGAATGTCAACCCAAAAAGACAACCCCGAGCTCACACCACGGAACTTAGTCAAACTCACAAATTCGAAATACCCATTCCATTATGCGTTCCACCATATTAATTTCTTCAAATTCCGACCTCAATTCGGCCTTCAAGTCCTCAATTTTAACTTTAGGAAAGTTTTTACTAAAATCCATAATTTCTTTGCTTTAAATCACCTTTTAAGTGGTAAAAATAAGGATGGAATCATGGAATATAAAAAAATCCGAGTCAAAAATACTTGCCCCAATCCAAAATATGAAAATTCCTTCCAAAATCGCCCAAAACTGAGCTCTCTAACTTAAAATATGATATATTGGCCAAACCCCGAAATAGAGTACTAGATAGTCTGCCCAGGCAGTACTCTTCGCAATCGCGAAGAACAAACTTCCAGCTCCTCCTAAAGATCCTACGCGAATGCGAGCGCATGGTCGTGTACACGAAGCACAACAGGCTCCTGAACTACACGAATGCGGAAACAACATCGTGGTCGCGAAGACTTGCCGCTTGAAGCCCCGGCTGAACTCACCCTTCTAGGCGGATGCGACCGTCCTTTCGTGATGAACACTGCCATCCAAAGCTTCACGAATGCATCCCCTCTTTGCGAACGTGAAGTACATTTCGCCTGCCATCCATAACACTCTATGCGATCGTGACTTACTCCTCGCGATCACGAAGGAGAAACCGAGACATCAGATATCAGCTACGCCAAAAATGGAAAAATGGTCCGAAACACACCCGAGGCCCCTGGGACCCCGTCCAATCACACCAACCAATTCCATAACTTAACACGAACCTACTCGATGCCTCAAACCAGACAAGACCACATTAAAATCATGAATCGCACCCCAATTCAAGCCTAATGAACTAATGAACTTCCAACTTCTAAAACTCATGCCAAAACACATCAAACTAATCTGGAATGATCTCAATTTTTGCATGCAAGTCCCAAATGTCACAAGTGACCTATTAAAATTCCCAACACCAAAATCCGAGCCCAACATCAACAAAGTCAACTCTCGATTAAACCTATCAACCGTTCAAACCTTTAACTTTCAAACTATCACCAAAAAGCACCAAACCAACCTATAGACCTCCAAATCATAATTCGAACATACATCTAAGTCCAAAACCACCATACAAAGATATTGGAATCATCAAAACATCATTCCGAAGTCGTCTACGCAAAAGTCAAACTCCGGTTAACTCTACCAACTTACGCTTCCAACCTTCGGACTAAGTGTCCCAGTTCACTCCGAAACATCTCCGAATATAGACCAACCACTTCGGAAAGTCACATAACCACAAATGAACATAAAGAAGTCAATAAATAGGGGAACAGGACTACACTACACAGAACGACCAGCCGAGTCGTTACAAAACAAAAAAGATAAGTGACATAGCATAGTCAAAATGACCAACAATAATACATCTCAAAACCGTAGTATAGGGTCATAAGCTCTACTGAGTACACTAGAAATCTCTAAATACAATATTGTTCTGGAATGAAACTAAATAGTAGTAACGAAAGACAACAGAAGGTGACTCACAGGCCTCTGAACGCAATACAAGGTATACCTTGAAGTCTCCACAACAAATCACAAGCAGCTAACTAACATCCGACACGCTTAGAGGTACCTGGATCTACACAAAAATATGCAGAAGCGTAGTATGAGAACACCACAACGGTACCCAATAAGTCTAGAGACTAACCTCGGTGGAATAGTGATTAGGTTCAAGTCAAGACACTTACTAGATAATCAAAGCATAGATAATATACAAGTGGAAGCAGTTAAGGGAAAACAACGACATTTCTAATCATCAAACCATTCTGTCACAAGATTTACAATAAGAATTACCCAAGGTATCGCACCTAATAATCACAAATCACAAGTACAAAATCATGAATCATATACACATGGCACCGCGCGCGCATATTATCAATCACAACTGCACAGATGACTCACATGCTACAAGGACAACTCACGTGCCAATATCACAATCCGCCCGTCATGGTCACAAGCTCATTATCACAAATCCACTCGTCTTGGTCAACATACTCAATTTCATAATCCGCCCGGCATGATCACGGGCTCAATATCACAATCTAACCGACGTGGGCTCAATATCACAATCTGCTTGACGTGGTCACGGGCCACCAGTCCAACCATATCGTAGAGAAAGCAGATATACATGAATGCATGTACATGATCAATGAACATAAAGTTTCATACTCCTGGACTGGTATAAATGACATGTTACGGTATATGCATGTGCAAGTGTACTATCATAGCTCAAGTCAACAAGTGGTATTAGAGACACCGAGTAGCACATTGGGAACAACACAACAAATCACGTAATATACATGACACACACAAGGAAGTCACACCACCACACGAATATCATTAGTAATATGCCCCCTAGGCCATCACGTATCACCACTGACATAGGCCCCCTTTGTCTCGCCGCGTGCGCAACAGTAAAGTAAATTCCAACCTTGTCCCACCAGATGTGCAATACCAATAATAACAATAGCATGGAAGAGCCTCGTGCAAACACCCCTGACAATCCTCTCAACAGGTCCACATGTGCCAAAAACACAACAACACAACATATCAACACACCGCATGTGCCCATATGCCACAACTTTTCCAAAACAACAATACCAATATCACAACAACGCATAGCCAACGACTCAATAACAATTTATATAAGAGTCTCAACAACAACACAATGAAACGAAAGAATGAACTCAATAATGAAAGATATTTCATGTAATAACAACTTCAATTAAATGCATGAAAATAAACTCAACAATGAAGGATATAAAATGTAATAATAACTTCAATTAAATGCATATAACTAACTTAAGAGTCTAAACCGGTCAATTTCCACATATAAGCATGTGGACACACTCGTCACATCATGTACATGCCTTCCACATAATTCAAATAATGCAATTAAACCCAGTCCTACGGAGTAGTTACCACACTAAGTTAGACAAGATAATTACCTCAAAAGCCCTCAATAAATACTCTAAAAATACTTTTACTCAAAAATTCACCTCCGCTAGGCCAAATCTAACCAAAATCGGCTTAATAATATCAAACAATGCAAGAGAAACCACTTTCAATTAATGTAATATCCTTACACAATTTCCAAGAAGTCAACAAAAGTCAACCCTAGGCCTGCCCCGGTCATAGCTCGAGTCGAAGGGTAGATCTTGACTACCCACAGTCCCACGAGTCCAAATGTGTATTTTATTTATAAATCCGAGTCCAATTCGACTCTCAAATTTCAAATTTTTATTTTTTAAAACATATACAAAATCCCCAAAACATTCTCTTCAAATTCTATGGATTAGATGTTACATCTCATAAATAATCATATAATATAGTTGAAATTGGATCAAAATCACTTACCTAATAGTTGTATGTGAAAATCCCTCCTCAAAACCGCCACCTATCGAGTCTAGGGTTCTAAAATATGATAAATGAAGCTAAGTCCCGTAATTCCACCATTTTTGCTCAGCATCAGAAGTCACAAATGCGATCCAGGGTACGGTACGCAAATGCGAACCCTAGCGAATGCGGATAGCCATCACAAATGCGGCTTCTGATGCACCCAGGGAAAGTCGCAAATGCTATCCTAACTTTGCATTCGCAAAGTCACGCATTTCGCAACAGCGCTCATGAGATCTCAAAGCGATCAAGCCAGCCCAAGTTCCCCAATCGTAAAAGCGCTAACCAGTTAGCAAATGCGAACATGATGGCCCCCAGATCACCTTGTAATGCAAACAATGTCTCACATTTGCGAGACATGCAACACCTGCCTTGCACCACCAACTATGAACGTGGCCAAATCAATTTGCAACGCGTATGAACTCACCTGAGCCCTCAGGGCTCCACACCAAATATCCACACAAGTACACAAACATCATACAAACTCGCTCACGCGATCAAAATACCAAAATAACATTCGAAACCATGAAATTTCACTTTGAACTCAAGAATTGCTAGAACCATTACCAAGCGACACCAAATTTGGTAGACATGTCACAAATGACAAAAAGGACCTATTCCATGTCCCAAGACAAAGATCTGAAGCCGATAGCCATAAAGTCAAACCATGGAAAATTTTATGAAAATTCTAAGCCTTCAAATTGCCAACTATTGCCAAAAAGTCTCAAATCAACCTACTGAGATTATTGTACTACATTCTAAATCTCAAAAAAGCCACTCAAAATCTCAAAAATCTCTAACCACTGAATGGAACACTAATGCTCAAAACAAGCGGTCGGGTTGTTACATGATGATTATTGTACTAAATTCTAGACAGTATTTTGTGCATTTTAGATATTTGGCTTGTATTATTCGTAAATGCTCATATACTCTTAAGACCAGTCTTGGAACTTTTTATTCGACAATTGGGGCTGTTAGACTATTTGTTGGTTTGGAACCATTTACCTTTTTATTTATGATATGCTACTGTTAAATGTTTAAATTTAGATTCTATTAGTGCTTTTATGTGTTGTCTTATCTAGCAGGTAGAATTAGGCATTCACAACTCCTTGATTGGGATTTTGGATCATGACAGTCGATTAGATTTTCTATCTATCATTTGGTAGTACTTAGCCCGTTTGTACCTACCACATCATGTCGAGCGTTGAGTTTGAAGGTGATGAAGCACATGCCTAGAGACAGCTTCAATAGACTTAGTGACTAGTCATTGATTCTTGTCAGCGATGCCAATGTTTTTTTCAGACCTTTAGATGTTATTAATAACTTATTGCATTCCAGGGGAATGCCCCAAAGATCTTTGTACTCAATTGCTTTTCAAATAGATACGCATGACTTTTCTACTAGGTTAAATTGTCAAACATGTTAAGATTTATGTTATAACTCAGTGTTCAATTAGTTATTATCTTAGATTTATTTATGGATTCCTTTGGTATGATGTTCAATACAGATTCAAATAGTTAGAACATGGTTTGCTCGTCATGTAAGGTGAGTTGACCACCATCACATCGCACCCCAGTTTCTGGGCGTGACAACATCATCGAACGCGAGTGAGGGGACACGTTCGTGAAGAAGGAAGGGGAGGCCTGGGAATTCCACGCGTTTGCTCATCGTGACCGCGTGCGGCTGTCCGATCGTGTAGTTATTGGTGAATGGACATTGCGTTCGCTACTTTGTTATCATGTTTGCGTAGAAGAATTTTTGGAGATTTTTGTTCTTCGCCATCGCGAGGAACTTTCCACGATGGCGAAGTGTAATAACTGGGCAGTAGGTTTTATAATCCCAAATCGAGGGTTAGAGTATTATTTCATAGTTTGAGTTGTAGAGCTCAATTTTGGGCAATTTTGGAGGGGATTTCATGATATGGTTCGGGATAAGTGTTTTTGACTCAGATTTGTTATTATATCATGAATCCATCTTTGTTTTTAGCATTTAATTAGTGATTTAAAGTGAAGAACATTTTGTGGAAACTTTTCAAAAATGAAAAGAAGTAGGTTTGAAGGTCGATTTGAGGTTAGAATTGGGTTATTTTGGTATGGTTGAACTCGTAAATGAATGGGTGCCTGTCATTTGTGAATTTTGTCGGGTTCCGAGGTGCAGGCCCGGGATTTAATTTTTGGATTGTCATTTTGATTTTTGTTAAAGATCTTAGATTTATCATTTGGGATCAATTTATGGCTTTCGTTATTATATTTAGTAGATTTGGTTAGATTCAGATCGTTCGAAGGTCAATACGCGTGGGAAGGGCTCGTAAGAGAAGTGATTTGGCTTGCTAGAGGTAAGTATACTATCTAAACATGGTTGAGGTATTAGTATCCTGAATTATTTGTGACAGCTGCGTGCTATGGGTGGTACATATGTGTGAGGTTGAGCCCATGTACGTGCACCGGGGGTACTATTTTTATGCTCGGGGTACTTCTTAGGCTATGACATGCCTTGAAATGATTGCTATGCTTCAAGTTGAGAAGTTTCTCGTATTTGTACCCCTCTGCAAGCTATTTGTACTATATTTAAGATTTTATTGATGTTATTCTTCCTTTTGAACCTGATAAACTACTAATTCTTGATGGAAATTATCTGTTCTAGCTCTGATAGCACACATTGCATATGCCTACACTATAGTATGTTATTTATACTAGTCTAGGAGTATGAAACTTGATAATCATTGATAATGTACATGTATTCCCGCATATTTTCTTTCTCTGTGTTATGAACTGGACTGGTAGCCTATGACCACGCCGGGCAGATTGTGATTATTAGCACGTGAGTTGTCCATACAGTTGATTCTATTAGCATATGAGTTGTCCGTGCAGCATGTGAGTTGTTTCTGCGAATCCAGTTATTGATATTATTAGCACGTGAGTTGTCCCTGCAGCACGTGAGTTGTTTGTACGGTTGATTCTATTAGCACGTGAGTTGTCTGTGCAATACATGATTTGTTTGTGCAGCGTGTGGATATGGATCCACCCCCCTAGAGTCACTCTCTCATATTTCTCTTTTGATGGCGTGCACGCGGTTATTAAGGAAAACTGATCAGTGGTTTGGTACAGATAATCGCATTTCATCTTTTCTTGCAATTTTCATGTTTTATTATCTGATTTATTTGCTTATCATCCTATATGACGTACCCGTGATTGAACATAGATTTTGAATAATCGTACACATAGACACAAACAGTCTCTTTCAGTACCTTATACATGTTCACATTACTGTTTTGGACTTGTTGGATTTTATGAACCTATGCAGGTTATAGCAAGTATCATTTATAATTCTTGTTTCTTTTACCTCGGAAAGTTAGTTACAATACTTATTGAGTAGATTTGGTCAGTTGTACTCATACTACACTCTGCACTTAATTGTGCAGATCCAGGTGTGGGGACTCGTTATCAGCAATAGATTTGATTGTTGGACTGATCTGCGGGGGCGAGGTAGAGCTGCATTCTTGGCCAAGTTTTGACTTGTCTTTTCTTATGTACTGTTGTTTCTGTTCAAACAGTATTATTATTTAGTTCAGACTTGTGCCCCGTTGTTTAGCTCTTGACTCGGTATCTACAAGTTTCTAGGGGATTTACCTTGCATTAGTAGTATTAGGTTGCATTGAGATTTCAGCCGTATAATATTTTTATAAGTTTCGTTGTTCTGTTTTTTTAATTGTTATGTTTCGGCTTGCCTAGACGGTGTGTTAGGTGCCATCATGACGGGTTGGGATTTTGGGTCGTGATAAGTTGGTATCAGAGCCCTAGGTTCATAGGAATCAAGATTTATGAGCAAGTATAGTAGAGTCTTGCGGATCAGTACGGAGACATCTGTACTTGTTTTTGAGAGGCTACCAAACTGTGAGGAAACTTTACTTTCTTCTACTCTCATTGTACGGATTTGTTATTTTCAGAATTTGAACTTGACTCTTCTATTATCTCACAAATAGTGAGGACACGTGAGACCGAATCAGGCGGACAGCCAATAGTACCACCAGTTACGACCACGAGAGGCTAGGGCCATGGTAGCAGCCGAGGTGTGGCTCGTACCACAGCCAAAGCAGAACTTGTGGAGCCACCAGTTGCTCCAGCTCAGGAGCAAGTACTAGATGTGGTTGAGCCGGTGGGACTAGCAGTGCCTCTTGTGATTCCTGCCCTTCAGGAGGCCTTAGGCTAGATTTTGACTGTGCACGAGCCTGGGTCAAGCGGTTTTAGTCCCAGCTGCACCAACCACTTCACAGGCTAGAGGCGGTGCCCAGACTCCTACCTCCCATACTCCAGAGCAACTAGATCAAGGGCACCAGACACTGAGTGTATTTCCAGTTAAGCGGATTCTTCGCATAACGGGTATTCTGCACACCAGTGGGGTTTCATTCACTACTTTTCAGCTCACCAGGGCAGCCTATCGATTGTGGTATGCTTTTGAGTTGAGTAGGCCAGCCGATGCAACGCCACTTACATGGCATGAGTTCTCAGTTCTCTTCTTAGGGAAGTTTGTCCCGCCGACACATATAGAGCAGTTGCGTAGGCAGTTTGAGTATCTATGCCAGGAGGGTATGACCGTGACTCAATACGAGATGAGGTTTTTTAAAGTTGGCTCGTCACACGGTGTGGTTGGTTCCTACTAAGAGGGAGAAGATTATGAGGTTTATTGATGGCCTCAACTTTGAATTACGCTTCATTATGGCTCGGGAGGTTGCGACAGGTCCGAGGTTTGATGAGGTGGTTGATATTGCTAGATGCTTAGAGTTAGTTCTTAGGCAGGAGCATGAGGAGAGGGAGGCCAAGAGCCTCGTAGTTCAGGTGTTTTCAATAGTGCCTCATCTGGAGGCCAATCCCAATACAGCAGGGGTCGTTCTTCTAGACCCGTTTAGGCAACTCGTCATGTTCCTCGTGGTTCTTCAGTAGCCACAACTCCTACAGTGCACGCCCAGCTCAGTCATCATTTTGTGTGTTCCTAACACAGAGTTCTTACCATGCTTCATCTGCATAGGGTTCCTCGGGCAGTTATTTAGACTATCAGGGGCAGCAGCTCCGTCAGAGGAGATGTTGTTTTGAGTGAGAATACTTGAGTCATCTCAAGAGGGTTTGCCCTAGACTATTAGTAGGGTTCCACAGTAGAGCTAACACCCTATGATTCCAGCACCAGCAGCTACACCACCCGCACAACCAACTCGAGGTGGGGCTCAGTCAGCTCTAGGCCGCCCGAGAGAGGGAGGTCGATTTGGTAGTGGTCAGGCTTATTGCTATGCATTTCCACCCAGCCCAGAGGCAGTTTCCTGTAATGCCGTAATCACAGGCATTGTTTCAGTATGCCACAAGGGTGCTTCAGTATAATTTGATCCTAGTTCCACTTATTCATACATGTCATCATACTTTGTGCATTGTTTGGATATGCCTCATGATTCTTTAGCTATGCATGTTCATGTATCTACAAGCAGTGGGTGATTCTGTTGTTATGGGTCGTGTGTATCGATCATGTGTGGCAACTGTTTGGAGATTAGATGAGAGTTAATCTTTTACTGCTTAGCATGGTTGACTTTAACGTGTTTTTAGGCATGGATTGGTTGTCACCATGTCACAATATTGTGAATTGTCACGCCAAGACTGTGACGTTGGCGATGTTGGAGTTGCCTAGAGTTTGGTGGAGAAATTCCTTGGATTATGTTCCCAGTAGAGTAATTTCATATTTGAAGGCTTAAATAATGGATAAAAAGGGATGTCTGGCCTATTTGGCCCATGTGAGGGATGTTGGTGCTAATATTCCTACCATTGAGTCTGTTTCGGCAGTGAGAGACTTTCCAGATGTGTTTCTTACAGAATTGTCGGGCATGCCACCCGACAGGGACATTGATTTTGGTATTGAACTGGTGTCGGGCACGCAGTCCATCTCTATTCCACCGTAACGTATTCCATCGACAGAGTTGAAAGAATTGAAAGAACAGCTTCAGGAGCTACTCTATAAGGGATTCATCAATCCTAGTGTATCGCCTTGGGGTGCACTAGCGCTATTCATGAAGAAGAAGAAGAAGGATGGTACTATATGGATGTGCATTTATTATAGGTAGTTGAACAAAGTTACAATTAATAAAAAGTACCCACTATCGCGCATTGATGACTTATTCGACCAATTTCAGGGTGCAAGAGTGTTCTCTGAGATTGATTTGAACTCTGTGTATCACTAGTTAAAGATTCAGGATTCAGATATTTTGAAGACTACTTTCAGGACTCGGTATGGTCACTACAAGTTTCTCGTGATGTCATTTGGGCTGATCAACACCCCAGCAGCATTTATACTTTTGATGAACATTGTATTCCAGCCATATCTAGATTCTTTAGTCATCGTATATATTGTCGACATCTTGGTATACTCTCGCAACTGAGAGGATCATGAGCAGCATTTGAGGATAGTGCTCAAGAACTTGAGAGAGAAGAAGTTATATGAAAAATTCTCAAAGTGCGAGTTTTGGCTTAATTCATTATCGTTTTTGGGTCATGTGGGATCTAGTGAAGGATTAAGTTATATCCGAAGAAGATTGAGGCACTTCAGAGTTGTCCCATACCGTCTTAAGCTACTGAGATTCGGAGTTTTTTGGGTTTGGCCGGATGTTATCACCGTTTTGTGGAGGGTTTCTCATTCATTATTGCACCTTTAACAAAATTGACTTAGAAGGGTTCCCCATTCCGGTGGTTTGATGGGTGTGAGAAAAGCTTTCAAAAGCTTAAGATTGTTTTGACCACAGCTCTAGTTCTAGTTTTGCCTTCAGCATCGGGTTCATATACGGTTTTTGGTGATGCTTCTCAAATTGGTATTGGGTGTGCTAATGCAGGAATCTACAACACATTTTTAAGCGAAAGGGTGATTGCTTATGCTTCGCGCAAGTTGAAGCCCTATGAGAAGAACTACCCCGTTCATGATCTAGAGTTTACAGCTATTTTTCATGCATTGAAGATTTGGAGGCATTATCTCTACGACATGTCTTGTGAGGTATTTACAGATCATCAGAGTCCACAACCCTTGTTTAAGCAGAAGAATCTGAATTTGAGGCATGGAAGGTGGCTGGATCTGAATTTGAGGCATCAGAGTCATAAGGTTGCCCCATTTAGATGGTCGGACGAGTGTGAGGAGAGCTTCCAGAAGCTCAAGACTACCTTGACAACAATTCCAGTTTTGATTTTGCCTTCAGCATCGGGTTCATATACATTTTATTGTGATGCTTTGTGGATTGGAATTGAATGTGTATTGATGCAAGAGAGTAGGATGATTGCTTATGTTTCGTGTTAGTTAAAGCCCCATGAAAAGAACCACCCAGTACATGATTTAACGTTGGCAACCATTGTTCATGCCTAGAAGATTTGGAGAGCACTATCTCTATGAGGTATTCACAGATCATCGGAGTCTACAAACACTTGTTTAAGCAAAAGGATCTGAACTTGAGGCAGCAGAGGTGGTTAGATCTATTAAAATACTATGATGTCACCATTCTGTGTCATTCTGGGAAGTCCAATGTTGTGGCTTATGCCTTGAGCAGAAAGGCTGAGAGTATGGGTAGCCTTGCATATATTCTAGTTGGTGAGAGACCACTAGCATTGGATGTTCAAGCCTTGGTCAATCAGTTCGTGAGATTAGATGTTTCGGAGCATAGTCGGGTTCTTGCTTGTGTGGTTTCTCGATCTTCTTTGAATGAGCGCATCAGAGAGTGTCGGTATGATGACCCCCATTTTCTCTTCCTTAAGGACACGGTTCAGCACGGTGATGCCAAGGAGGTTTCTATTTGAGATTATGGGGTTTTGCGGATGCAGGGTTGGATTTGTGTGCCCAATGTGGATGGGTTACGTGAGTTGATGCTTGAGGAGACCCACAGTTCACAGTATTCCATTCATCCGGGTACCTAAAGATGTATCAGGATTTGAGGTAGCACTATTACTGGAGAAGAATGAACAAAGATATGGTGGAGTTTGTGGCTCGGTGCTTGAACTGTCAGCTGGTGAAGTACGAGCATCAAAGGCTGGGCAGTTTGATTTTTTGATACTCAATTTGCCCTCATATTTTATAAAGTATTCCATATGCTTTCAAAATATTATTTTTAATTATTACCCAATTTATAGAGGCCATGTAGGTGATTTCTATAATTTCTAAAGCTTTTGCATGTGATTTCTTTCAATTTTCTAAATTGTCCAATATTCATTGATTACTCCTTCAAATTTTTTTGAGTAATTTAATCATCCAAATTGATTATTTATGCCCATATGCGTAGTCTATAATATTTTACTTCATTGTATATAAGATATTTGTGTTTTTACTTATTATTTACATTATTTGCGATAATAGCCTATATTCTACAAATAATTGCGTTTACTATATTATTTATGTTAAAATAGCATCCTATATTTTTATTATTTTTGAGTTATTATTTAAGCATATTAATTTCATAAATAATATTTTTTATTATTTTTTAGCTGTTTTAATAATTTAGTTTTGATTAATTGGTGTATTTAAAATCTGGCGCAAGTGAAGGCCATTTTTCGAGCAAAAACAAGCCCAAACCACTGGCTCAACAACCCTGAGCCCAAGTCAAACGACCATTTCTCTCTAACCCGGTTGGGGACCCAATTTTAAATTGCCCTGCCTCCCCTTTAATCTCGCCTGTTGATCTCAAATGATCAACGGCCCGCAACAAATCCCTCTCTTTCCTTATATCCCCATTACTCAAATCCTAGACCACATTTTCTCCGTCCAAGTGCCCCAAATCCTCTCAAACCTTTCCCTCTTCTCTAAAAACCCCTAGCCGCCTCCCCCCTTCAACCCTTCCCCGAATCTCATTAATAATGGGATTCACCTATTATTTATTTACCATATTCTTGTTATCTCACTACTAGTTGCTCCTTTATGGTATTACTTAGGTACTTGCCTGATTTTGGCAAGTACAGGCAAGTACCATCTACAAAATCGAACCATGTTGACTTGAATCTGTGGGATTTGGATGATGATTCCGTCTATATGCGCTCAACGAGGAACGATTTTGCACCTTTAGTTCGATTTCTAGCTGGTTGGACCCAACTAGAGTTTGATATTTTCATCTCCTTTACTGGTTCTGGTTGCATGGGATCTTTTCTTTCCTTCTTTATGTTTAATTGATTCTTTTACATGATTGGTTTGTTCAAATCGAACATTATATAAACCCACCCCCGATTTCCCCTTTGGACGGACTTGAATCACTCTTACTCCCTCAGTTACTCACTCTATTATTCTAAAACTACTAGTTCTTGGCCGGCTGAAAGCCAAGGCCACCGGAATTTGCTTTATCAACCTTTCCCAGTACGAGCACTTCTCTGGGCTCGTCTGAAGACCTTGTGAAATCTGATGCATTGGTTTTGGGGTCCTGTTGTTCTCTCCTTGCTACTGATAATTGAATTACTGCTGGAAATTGCTCTTCTCATTTACTTGTTCGTTAATTTATAACTGGTAAGTACCTTTGACTCTCGCAATTTTATTCTCTTTTGCTTGTGTCCATTATCTATATATCTATGTCACTTAAGCTTTTGTGAGCTAATATGCTACTGTATTGCCTCTATTTATAGTCCTATTTGCTTTGAGGTTATTCTATGGCCCTGTACTTTTCTAGCATATGAACCTGCCTAAATTCTAAACTTTGATGTATACCCATTATATGTGTTTACCTTGAATGATTTTTGACTACTTTAAGCTTGCTTAGTTATTATGATTGTGTGTGTCTGAGTACTTATACCTATTGTTTGTTATGAGTCCTTTCTCATGCCTTGGTTTGAACTCTTGTATTGAGACTCCTAGGGGACTAATTCCTGCCCAAAATTTACTTTAATGAACCTCTTTCTGCTGAATCTTTTATGTATAATCTACTATTTCTCTGCAAATTGACCCATGATAATGTGAATCCCATGTGACAAATACTATCTTAATATTTAGCCAAACTTGCTTCTCTGCTATTTGTAAACTCTAATGTTGTGCTCCCTAACTTGTTTAATCCTATATTTTTTAGTATTGCCTAAGACTTCTGGGTGAATTCCAATATATTTAGTGTCATCTCTTATGTGTGGTCAACTGGCATAAATCCTGTCATCTCTTATGTGTGGTCAACTGGCATAAATCCTGAGGTTTACCTGTCCTGTTAACCTAGAGTTAATATATTTTTACCTATCATGAGTTCTTTTAGCTTTTGAATCTTTGTGTTATGACTAATACTTGGCATGTTAAGTTTCTCATGCTCGGATTGCCTGTCAACTGCTATAGACCATGCCCACTAGCCTGGTTATTATACTGTTTGTGATCATGTCTTCACTAGGTTCTAATGTTAAAGACTTTTATGTGAAAACTACTATTTCACTTGTTCCTGACTATGACTCTGTTAGACTTTCATGTCAAGACTCTTATGTCTAAAGTCCCCTTTAGGCTAATTCTGGATCATGCTTTGCTTTGAAATTCTATTTGGAGTAGTTTCCTATCATATAATATTTAATCATGTTACTTTGAACTTGTTATCTAAAAATATAGCATGTGCCTATCTCGTGTATGCATTATATGCCTGCCAAGACTATGTAACCCTTTCTATGTGTCTTTGGTTAGAAGCTGTTCTTAGCTACATCCTGAAGAATTAAGTGTGTGAATTCCAAGGGTTGTTTAATTCATTTAGTATGTAGTTTGTCACTTGTATGGTTAGTCTGGCATCTAATTTGGTAAGTAAGGCATTCGTTTGGGCCTGGTTTGTTGGGCCACATATGTTGTTGGACCTAAGCATTGGATTCAGGCGTACTCTAATTGTCCTTGTGAGTCTGGGATTTAGGCCTGCTGGTTGTGCGAAGAGTTAGGCTACTGAAGGCCCAGAAACATCACTGGGTTGCTTTATATTGGGCTTGCAACTGTTCTATTGAGCCTGGAATTGTCTCATTTTGTAACTGTCCTATTTGGTTTGTATTATTAATTTTGGGCCTGTAGTAATTTTATAATAACGAATAATGGGAAAAGAGTGAAAGTGGGGCTAGGAAACTTTATTTCTTGCATGAACGTGTAGAATTATCTGTCTAACATGCTCGCCTATTTCCTTAGAGCTTGCTTTAGGGCTTTCAACTTATTTAATGTCTTAATTTGCATTAAGAGCATTGTTATAGGATCTGAAAACGGACTTGTTTGTTGCTCGTTTAACTGCCTCATTTCTGTACCTAGATATCATGTCTATAGGATAAATTGAAATTGCTCGCTTTGGTACATTTCCTTCAAATTATGTGACTCACCTAGATATCATGTCTATAGGATGTCAATCCAAGTCATCAAAAACTGCTCTTGTTGGTATCTTTCTTCTATTACGTGGCCCTCTTAGAAAGCATGCCTATAGGAATAAGCAAACAAATATGCGCTTGAAAAAACCTCATTGCCCGAATGTAAATCGTTTAGAAATAATGTCTATAGGATGCTATCATTCACTTAGAAAGCATGGCTATAGGATCATTAATGGATTTATTTCAAAGCAGCTTTATTGTCAAATCTGGCCATCTAGAAATCCAGCCTATAGGACTTAAATTAATGGTTGAAACACCTAGTCATTTCACTCGCATAGAAACCATGCATATATGTTTGAACTACTCAGCATGATCTAATTCCAAGTATACCCGTCCATCAAAGCATGTTTAACATAATTGATAATTGTCGTTTTAATTGATTGCGCGCACATGAGTCTATATGAGGAGGTGAGCTTGAGCCTTTTCTTCTACTTGCATATCGTGTGAAGTCCAGCTTGTTTTAATCATTTTGAGAAGCCTAAGGGAGTCGAGAACCACCAACATAGTAGGTCCAAAAGCCTCCTGGACCATAGGCATGGGGCGAGTAAGCACACATATGGCGCGACATAGAATTGAACTAGAATGCTTTAGGTAAACAACTTCAAGATAGTAATCGGGTAGCAAGAGATGATAGTCTATGCTCGCTGAATAATATGCGCAACCCTTGTACCAATTACTTACTAGTGGACGAGTCCTTTCTTTCATTTGTATGTTATTGCTTTTAATGGATTGTTCCATCCTATTCTTCACCTTGAATAATTTAATATTTGGACTCTCTGTTCTTTTTTTAATTGACCTGATCACATAGGATAATTATAATTCGATAATCCGCATAGCA
Organism: Nicotiana obtusifolia; assembly: GCA_002018475.1. Lineage (NCBI taxonomy): Eukaryota > Viridiplantae > Streptophyta > Magnoliopsida > Solanales > Solanaceae > Nicotiana > Nicotiana obtusifolia. The sequence continues at coordinate 165,780 of MCJB01003224.1, forward strand.
CAAAATTCAGCCGCAAATGATAGCTGTGGATCTCGAAGAGTGTCTAACCCCTTCTTTTTGAGGTAATTTGAGCCCTTACTTGATCTTTGGTTACACGGACTAGGTGAAACAGAGTTATTTACAAATAGGTACCCTAATGAACCTTAAACCATTAGGTGGCGACTCTTCCCATTTAATACCCATTTAAAAGAGTTGTCACACGTTGAAACCCGCTTTCGCGAGAAAACGGGGCGCTACAGCATGGCGACTCTGCTGGAGATATACTTAGGCTCTTTTCACAAGGAATTCTACTTGTGTTGATTATTTAATTATTTGAATTTATTCATGTGCCTTCCTCGTCCCACCCCATTATTTGCTTGAAATTGCTACATTGTTAACCTGGCTTCCCCACCTTATTTATTTAATTATGTTGTTGATTTTTTATGTACTATGCTAACTTTCTTCCTTTGTCTTTTCTTTGTCTTTTCTTTTCTGTCGTGCTTACTTTATTACATTATTTTATAGTGCCTCTATGTGCTTTCACCGTTAAAATTATTTTACATGTTATCACCTTCTCATAAAACAATCTTTCAACAGCATATTCACTCATGTCTACTATCAACATAACGGTGCTTGATGAGTGTCCGTGCTTTCTGTAAAAAGCAATGTGAAATTGGAAAGGCTTATTAGCGGTAGACTAGTCGAAGCGGTGCAGTCGGCGGTCCCGTACATTTCCCTTTCAAGTTACATTTCCCTTTCAAGTAGTCCGCTTGAGAGTATCAGTCTAGACCCTTCTAGAAATCTTACTCTATTTGAATATGTGCATGCATCATGTTAAAACCTAGAATGAGTTAAAAGCTCATGCTATGTTAATTTGGTTAGATAAGCCTTGTCCAAAGTCCAAAGGGATCTATACAATCCCGAGGGATACACTCATGCTATGAGCATTATTTGGAGAAAATATGCCAACATGATGACTATTATTGCGTAATTAATCAAATTCAGAGGGGGAAGGGCTAACGCTTTTATTTAATGTAGAAAATGAAGAATGAAATTCCCAAGTTTGGCATGTTCCAGAACATCCCACTTATGCTAATTGATTGGTGGAACGACCTTGCGCCATGTGACATAAACCACGCAAGAAGAGTATTGGGTAACTTACCGCCTTTGATGAACATCCGGCCAAACAAGGAGCTAATTGAGGCACGCACTATGTTTTGGGATGAAAAGAGAGTCGTCTTTTGGTTCGGGAATATAGAGATGACTCCTCTTTTAGAAAAAATTGGGGGATTCACCAAACTTCCATGTGATAGTCTGGGCCTGTTGGTGCTAGAACATCGTACCCCACGCGATTTCCTGAAAGTGGTTGGATTCAAGAAGAATGACGAGTTGGGTTGCTTGAAGAAGTCCTACATTCCTTTTGAGTTTCTCTATGAATGGTACGTGCACAGCAAATCGTACCATTCGCATCATGAGGAATTGGCTATCATTTTCATTTTATGGGTTCATTGTCGAGTTTATGTCTTCATAGTTTGCTTTCGGGGTTTGATAATTTTCCCAATGCAAGGAGGGAAAATTCACTCTCATTTAGCCATGGTCACTAGGACCATGATGGAAGGAATCGAGGGACAAAATTCACTATTGTTCCTATGATACTAGTTGAGATGTATCAAGCTTTGGATCGATTCAAGCATGGAGTTGGATATTTTGAGGGGTGAAATCTTCTGCTACAGGTTTGGTTGCTAAAACATTTTCAAAGGGGAGACTAACGTCAAGAGTTCTTTCGTAGGACACTAAATGATTATATTCCCAGTCATCATCCCAAGAAGATGACGTTTGCTCCTGATTAATTTGAAAATCCTGGGAATGCTAAAGTATAGGTACGCCTCTTTAGTAACTTGACTGATGAACAGGTACACTGGATGTTCGAATGGTTTCCCAGCAAAGAGTTCATAATCAGGTCCAAAGGGGCCACCCATTTAGTGTTGATTGGGTTGTGAGGCATCTACCCTTGAGCTCCTATAAGGGTAATGAAGCAAGCTGGAGGAGTAGGTTATACCTCGAGTTTCTAATATGACTCAATATAAGGCGGACTTCAAAGGCGATGTCATTCGTTTCAAATTCGAGACTCAGCACGTATGGAATCAAAAGATCATTGTAGATGGGGAGACCATCGAGCCAGAGAGGTATCATGCTACCATATGTATTACTACCTTTCATGGCTAGAGAACGAAATAACTAGGGACATTAAAATGGGAATCAACCTGAAAGAAAAAATCATAGATGAAGCGGCCGAAGCCCAAGTAAAGTACAAAAGGCTGCACAAGAGGGTTTTTGAATCTGAGGCCAAGCATCTGGAACAACATATGATAGACATAAAGGCAATAAAAGAATGGAAGGAGATTGTGAACAAGTCAAAAGAAAGGTTGGAACACTTAGATAAAGGTTTGATGGAATTGGAAGAAAGATGAGGAAGAGGCTCTCGATTGCCAAGGTATAGGCTACGACGAGGAAGGAAAGCTAGCAACGGCATACTTGCTGCTCGACATGCCCAACCTTGGGAATGTGATCGATGGGGCCAAGAGGGCAAAGAATGGAGAAGGTTTGTTTAGGACAAAATAGAATACGAAAATCTCTTTCTTTTTTTATAGTTAGATTTTGTCTAGATTCGATGTAATAAGGCTTCATGCCATTATTGACTCTATATTATTATTTCGATGTAGTAATAGATTGGTTTGATTTATTTTTCACATTAGTGGAATGAGGCTACGTTGGCACAAATTTTTTCCAAGTCTACTTGTCGTTTAGGCCTACCTCGGGCACAACGAGGTCCCTAAATTATGACTCGAACTATTACATGCCTTACGTGTTACCTGTTTAAATATTGCAAGACTTGTATTTCATCTTACTGACTTTGTTACCTTTTGGTTTTCTTTCTTTTGATTATTCCCATTCCCAAAAGGTTGGTTGGTGCATTCTGGTGACATCAGCATATCACACCAGATCTAGAGGTCCTTCACCTCCTCCTTTACCTAATGACATCAAAATCAAGGGTAAAGAAAATATGGACGATTTGAGTGGCAATAGAAAAAACAATGCTCCTATAGCAGAGAATATAGAGACTTCAGATGGAAGAAGTACACCAGGACAGAATGTTTTGGTTCTGCAGTTAGAATAGAAGATTTTGGAGTTACAAGGCGAAATTGAGCAGGTCCGCAACCTCGCCAACCTCTCCCTTACCTTGAACGTCCCCGAAATCAATCATCAGAATGCTACCTCAAAACCAGACACCACCCCAGAACACACAACCCCAAAATCTGCCACCCCTAGATCCGCAAAACCACCCTACTACACATCAATACCACAACCCCGTACCCCCCCCACCCCC
>MCJB01003224.1:169176-222064 GCA_002018475.1 Nicotiana obtusifolia
AAAAAAAAACCTTAACCCTCAACTATTACAAACTCCTCAGCAACACTACCATAATATGACCCAATATCCACAAACCGCCACCTACCATGCCCCTCATAACATGGCACAACCTATGCCCGATCCAGACCAGACCTCAATCAATGATCATCCATACACTCAAGTCCCAGGAACACACCAAAGACACCCCATATACGTGGAAACATTACCACATACCCCACAGCAAACACTACACCTACCCGAACCAATCGAGAAGGACCTGCTCACCCCGAATATGGCTGAAGAGTTAAAAAGGTTATCTGGAAGGGTCTAAAGCATCAAGGGAGGGAAAGGTATCGAGGGTTTGAATTAAAAAGATCTGTGTATCCAGCCAGACGTAGAGCTACTGGAGGATTACAAACCCCCAAAGTTTGAGATGTTTGATGGCACCGGTGATCTACGGTGAATTTGAGGACTTATTGCAATAAACTCATAGGAGTGGGCAAGAACGAGTAGATCCGCATAAATCTGTTTATGCGAAGTCTCACTGGGAATGCATTATCCTGGTACATCAGTCAGAACCCAAAGAAGTGGCCTAATTGGGTAAGTATCGCGTCCGACTTTATGGGCAGATTCAAGTTCAACACAGAAAATGCACTAGACGTTTTCTATATATAGAACCTCAAGAAGAAACCCACGGAGACCTTCTGTAAGTATGCCACCCACTAGAGATCGGAAGCTCCCAAAGTGAGGATGCCGCTAGAAGAGGAAAAAATGAAGAAGTTCTTCATCGGAGCTCAGGATCCACAGTACTATTAGAGATTGATGGTCATAGAGAATCATAAGTCCTCTGACATAATCAAGTTGGGAGAAAGAATCGAGGAGGGCCTCAAGAGTGGTATGGTTACCAACTTTGAAGCTCTACAAGCTACCAGTAAAGCCTTGCAGTCTGGAGGTACTTCAAAGAAGAAGGAAGTAGGTGCTGTGATGGTAGCCCAAGGTCCGAAATCTCTCCTTACCTATCAAACACCTCCACCAGCATATCAGCCTTCATCCCCCAAATTACCATTACCCCACTACCACCTACCACACCTACAATAACCAACCATCATTCTACCACTCATCTCCCCCTGCTCGTCAGAACTATCCAAAACCTCGACCAAACTTTGACTACAGAACTCCTAGACAATACACCCCTATTGCTGAACCCATAGCCTAATTGTACGAGAGATTGAAGGTCGTCGGTTATGTCATTCCCATTCGTGCAGCTGCTATTGAATATTCTTCTCAGTGGGTCAACCCAAAAAAGACTTGTGCCTATCACTCAGGCATGAAGGGACACATTATCGAGGAATGTCGCATGTTGAGACAAGATCCAGGCATTGATTGACACCAAGGTAATACAGGCAAAAGAATCTGCACCGAACATCTGCAATAACCCCCTTCTGATCATAGGGGTGAGGGAGTATATGTGGTTGAGACTGATGAAGAATGGAACCAGGAAGGATCCATCGATCTTATCCGAGAGGGAGACACTTCTATTACATCCCTTGTCACACTCTCGCCGACTGTGGTGCAAACTAAGGCATCATTCGATGTTGAAGTGGCCTCGTCTAGGTCACCATTCATTGATATGGTAGCTCTATTGCCATCCTACAAACCTGACGTTGTTCCATGGGATTATGTGTCAGTGGCAAGAAGAAAAGGAAAATCCAAGATGGAAGAAACGGGTGCCGCCTAAGGAATGACTAGAATAGGCAGAGTCTACACACCAGAAAATCTCGGGGGAACTAGCAAGGAGACCGCACTGAGACCAACTATTGTGGAGACGAGTACTGATGATCTTTAGAGGAAGGTACAAGCAAGGGAGTATTCTGTGGTTGATCACCTAAACAAAACTCCCGCTCAAATATAAAAATTCAGACACACACAAGAACACCTTGATGAAGGTGTTAAGTGAAGCCTACGTACCTGCTGGTATCACTAGCGGAGAGATGGAAAACATGGTGGGACAGGTGCTGGAGACGCAAAAGATCACCTTTCATGAAGATGAGTTGCCACCGGAAGGGTTGAGTCATAACAAAGCATTACACATCACCGTACAGTCTGAAGATAAATTTGTTGCTCGAGTTTTGATAGATGGGGTTTAAGTCTGAACATATGCCCTCAGACTAGTCTGAAAAAATTAGGCATAGGTATACCAGAGATACGGATGGGAAACATGAACGTGAAAGTGTTTGATGGGTACTAAAGTGCTACTATTGGAGAGATTGGATATGAAGATAGGCCCGACCATGTTCGATGTCGAGTTCCAAGTGTTGGATATCTCTGCCACCTATAATCTATTATTGGGATGATCATGGATACACATTGTTGGGGCAGTTGCTTCTATTTTGCATGAATCCGTAAAGTTTGAGTGGAATCATCAAGAGATGGTTATCCATGGAGATGGAAGCAATCCTATATATACCAGCCAGACCGTACCAGCAGCTGAGAATAGAAGGAGCTTGGGAGGAGAAACATTCCACCACATTGATCGGGTAAATACGATTGAGAAAGGATGATGGTAGAACAACAAGGTTCTAAGAATGCTGTTGAGGTTAGGGTATGAACCAAGCAAGAGTCTTGGTCCTAAGCTTCAAGGGATAACAGAGCCGATACGACCATGCACTCAGAGCACAGCCTCTGATCTCGGGTATGAATACATTGTGCAAGAATATAATGATTGGTCACCACCATGGCTTTCCCCTACCCGTTGCATCAACCCATACCACCGCCACACCAGACATTCCATAAGGCCGACATGATTTGGAGTTCTGAAGAAAATGAGATCTTGGCTGGCATGAGGAGCCTATTTCTGAACGAGGAAGATATAGGCTGGAGTGCAATCTTGGAGGAGGAGGAAGAAGACCTTATTATCCAGACAGTGGGAGATGGAGCTGTTCTCAGGAACTGGACCGCTGCACCATCCCGGGCTCATCGGGCACGTGGGTAGCTTTGGCAAAACTAGCTTGATTTCCTTAAAATTGTTTCTGGCATTTAAGACATTTCCGTACATTGTTTTGAAATAAATACTCGAGGCATCGAGTCGTATTTGTCTGACAGTTTTATGTTTAAATTAATGCATCACTGCTTTTCGTTTATTTATATTATTATCTTCCTGCATTCTTTTCAGCATAATTATTACCTATCCTATTGAATCTATAACTATGACATGTAATAAGATATCGCAGCACAATGAGAATGATACAGAAGAATGGGAAAATGATGTAATACCTGCGGAAATTGTCAGGGAAGTGGAGGATTTTGAGAATAAACCAAAGTCCAATCTAGAAGAAACTGAGGGGGTTAATTTAGGGGATTCCAAATTAGTCAAAGAAACTCGCATTAGCATTCATCTACCATCGTCAGATAGGGAAGAGTATATCAAATTTCTGAAGGAATATGAGAATATTTTTGCATGGTCCTATGACAATAAAATAGGCCTGAGCATATCTATAGTGGCCCACAAGCTACCTACCAACACTATGTATCCACCGGTAAAGCAAAAACTTAGAAAATTCAAGCCGGACATGAGTTTGAAGATAAAAGAGGACGTTACCAAGAAAATCAAAGCCAATGTCCTTCGAGTGGTCGAGTATCTGACCTGGTTAGCCAATATTGTGCCAGTAACGAAGAAAGACGGAAAAGTCAAGGTGTGCGTTGACTATAGAGGCCTGAACATAACAACTCCTAAAGATGATTTTTCGCTGTCCAACATACACATATTGATCAATAATCGTGCCAATCATGAACTCCAATTCTTTGTTGATTGCTTCGCAGTGTACCATCAAATTTAGATGGACGAAGAGGATGCAGAAAAGACAGCTGTCATCACACTATAGGGAGTATACTACTACAAGATGATGTCGTTTGGTCTAAAGAACGTCGGGGCAACCAACAATGAGGGCCATGACCACTCTCGTTCATGATATGATACACAAGGAAATAGAGGTGTACGTGAATGATATCATCATCAAGTCTAAGAAGAGCCCGGATCACATAACAGACCTGAGAAAGTTTTTCGACCGACTACGAAAGTACAATCTGAAGTTGAATCCTGCAAAATGTGCTTTCGGAGTCCCTACGGGGAAGTTAATAGGTTTCATCGTCAGTCGCCGCAAAACGGTTTAGACCTGTCAAAAATCAAAGCCGTTTAGGATCTGTCACTGCCAAAAAGCAAAAAGGACTTAATGAGTTTCTTGGGCCGTCTCAACTACATTAGCCGTTTCATAGCACAGTCGACGGTAATATGTGAACCAATCTTCAAGATGTTGAGGAAGGACATTGCAACAAGCTGGACTGAGGAGTGTCAAAAAGCCATCGATAAAATCAAGGAGTATCTATTCAAACCTCCTTTGCTGGTCCCATCGGAACCCCGAAGACCTTTATTACTGAACTTGTATGTGTTGGATGGAGCCTTTGGTTGCGTCTTGGGGAACCATGATGAGTCCTGAAGGAAGGAGCAAGAAATATACTATCTGAGTAAGAAGTTCACACCTTACGAAGCTCGATATTCTCTATTAGAACATACTTGTTGCGCCCTGACATGATAACACATACCTGATATCGAGAATGGATCCTCTAAAGTAAATTTTCCAGAAGCCTATGCCTATGGGCAAGCTAGCAAAGTGGCAGATATTATTAAGCGAGTTCGACATCATCTATGTGACTCGGAAAGCAGTCTAGGGTCAGGTGTTGGCCGATCTCCTGGCAGAAAATCTTGTAGGCGAGGGATACGAACCATTGAAAACGTATTTTCTCGACGAGGAAGTGTCCTTCATAGGAGAAGATATTGGTAATGCATATGTCGGTTGGAGGATGTTCTTCGATGGAGCCGCAAAATTCAAAAGAGGGGGTATTAGAGTGGTCTTAGTATCAGAAACGGGTCAACAAGTATCTGCCAAACTCAGGTTCCCATGTACCAATAATATGGCAGAATACGAGGCTTGCATTCTGGGAGTCAGATTGGCTATCGACATGAATGTCCAAGAATTATTGATAATCGAATATTCAGACTTGCTAATAAATCAGGTACTCGGAGAATGGGCCTCTAAGAATAATTATATTTTGTGCAGGATTTGATTAAGTGGTTCTCAAAGATAAAGTTCAAGCATGTTCCCAGAATTCAGAACAAGTTTGCGGATGCACTAGTCACCCTGTCTTCCATGATACAACGTCCAGACAAGAACTATATTGATCCCATCCCAATAGAGATTCGCAAACAGCCTACTTATTGCGCTCACGTCGTAGAAGAGTTTGATGGTAATCCTTGGATTCACGATATATAGGAATACTTGGAGAAAGGAGGATACCCAGAAAACACTACACATACTCAGAAGCGCACGCTTCGAAGGTTAGCTAACCATTTCTTCTATAGTGGAGGAATTCTGTACACAAGGACTCTCAACTTGGGATTGCTAAGATGTGTCGATGCCAAGGAAGCATCTAGGTTGCTCGAGAAGATACACGCCAGAACCTGCGGACCTCACATGAATGGGTTCGTTCTAGCCAAAAGGATATTAAAGACTGGATATTTTTGGATGACCATGGAAATCGACTGCATCAAGTATGTATATAAGTGTAACCAATGTCAGGTGCATGCTAATATGATACGAGTGCCTCCCAATGAACTCAATGCTACAAGTTCACCCTGGCCTTTCTCTGCCTGGGGCATGGATATCATTGGACCGATCGAGCCCGCTACCTCCAACGGGCACAGATTCATCTTGGTAGCCATTGATTACTTCACAAAATGGGTCGAAGTCGCTTCTTACAAAGCTGTGACTAAGAAGGTCGTAGTAGATTTTCTCTGGGACCGTATTGTCTGCCGATTCGGGGTTCCTTGAATCAATCATTACCGAAAACACCACCAATATCAACATTGATCTATTGAAGTCCATGTGTAAAACATTCAGGATCAATCACCGGAACTCTACAACATATAGGCCACATATGAATGGAACTGTAGAAGCCGCCAACAAGAATATTAAGAAGATACTAATGAAGATGTTGGAAAATTACAAGCAGTGGTACGAGAAGCTACCATTTGCTTTGTCGGCTACCGCACCACGGTCTAAATGTCAACTGGGGCATCTCCTTATTTATTGGTCTATGATACCAAAACTATTATACCCGCCAAGGTTGAAATTTCTTCCCTGAGAATCATACAAGAGGCCGAGCTTAGTGATACAGACGATACGATCAATCGGCTCTCGTTGATGGTAAAAGTATGAACGTAGTGTGTCACTGTCCACTCTACCAGAACAGAGGCAAGGACTTCCAACAAAATGGTCAGACCGAGGTAATACATAACGGGCCAATTGGTGCTGAAGCGGATTTTTCCACATCAGAATGAAGCGAAAGGAAAATTCTCACCTAACTGGCAAGAGCCTTACATGGTTCATCAAATGCTGACAGGAGGAGCACTCATACTAGCAGAAATGGATGGAGAGATATGGCCAAAACCTATCAATTCGGACTCCGTCAAGAGATATAATGTTTGAGATTGTATTTGCACTTTATTTGATGTAACATGTGCTATGCTCGACCTGATTCCCATTTAAGAAGTGATACGTAAGCAGCCCTGTGAGTTCGGTCACATTATAATAAAATCTTCATTCCCCTCTATGGTCGGAAACTGGGGTAAGATTTCGAGTTTCATCAATCTCATTATGTCAAGGATCGCCAAAAGAGAACCGCTGGAAGTATACGTCATAACTGATGTGGAATTTCTAGGGAGTCCTCAAAATTTCAAGATAAGGATGTCGTAATGTCTCAAAGCATGTCACGGCCTATGATTCGACCAAATTATATATTTTATGCATTATCTTTAAAACTACATTTTCTTACAAATAATTTATCGCAAATGCATATCTTCAAAATTCCCATTTCTGCAATGGTCGGATGCTACTCAGGATGACTCAAGCACAAGGCGTCAAGACAGGAGCAAGGATGAAATAAGGAATCGAAAGCACGAAACAACCTTCCTATATAATTTATCTTTAGAACTGCATTTTCTTACAAATAATTTATTGCAAATGCATATCTTCAAATTTTCCATTTCTATAATGGTCGGATGCTACCCAGGATGACTCAAGCACAAGGCATCAAGATAGGAGCAAGGATGAAATAAGGAATCGAAAGCATGAACCAACCTTCCTCCGACTTACAATTTTTCTTTGGATGCAAGAATACCAGATACAATATTATCAAACGTATCAGCGAGGGATGCACAACAAAGATTGCTATCTCCGCACGCTCTAAGCGTCTAGCAATATCGACCACCTCGTCAAACCTCGCACCTGCCGCAACCTCCTGAGCCATAATGAAGTGTAATCTATATTTGAGGCCATCAATGAACCTCCTAATCTTCTACCCTCAGTGGGAACCAACCATACCGTGTGACGGGCCAACACTGAAAACCTCATTCATACTGAGTCATGGTCATATCCTCCTGGCGTAGCTGCTCAAGCTGTTTATGCAACTCTTCTCTGCGAGTTTGAGAGACAAACTTCTCTAAGAAGAGAACTGAGAACTATGCCATGTAAGTGGAGCCGCATCGGCTGGCCTATTCAACTCATAAGCCTGCCACCATCGGTAAGCTGCCCCCGTCAACCGAAATGTAGTAAATGGAACTCCACCGATGTCCAAAATACTCGCTGTGAGAAGGATCCGTTGACATCGGTCTATAGAATCCTTAGGATCCTCCGACTCTGCTCCACTGAACTCTGGAGGCTTAAGCCTCCCAAATTGCTCCAATCTCTTTTGCTCCTCATCACTCATATGGGGACCAATCGCGGCTCTATCGGCAGCAACTGCCTGAACTGGCAATACACCTAGTGTCCAGAGTCCCTGATCTAGCTGCTCTGGAGTACGAGCGGCAGGAGTCTAGGCATCTCCGGCCTGTGAAATGGCTGGTGCTGCTGGAACTTAAACCGCTTGAGCCAGGCTCGTGCACACAGTCAAAATCTGGGCTAAGGCCTCCAGAAGGCCAGGAATCACAACGGCCACTGCTGGTGCCTGAGCTGGTCCCACCGGCTCAACCACATCTGGTACCTGCTTTTGAGCTGGAGCAATGGGTGGATCCATATATGTTGCTCTGGTTGTAGTACGAGCCACACCTCGGCATCTACCGCGGCCCCGGCCTCTTGCGGCCCTAGCTGGTAGTACTGGTGGCCGTCCACCTGATTTGATTGCACGTGTCCTTGCCATCAATGAGAGAATAGAAAATTCAAGTTTAACTTTCGGAAATAACAAGTCTGCACGATAATAATACGAGAAAGTGAAGTTTTACTAACAGTTTAGTAGCATCTCGAAGATAAGTACAGACGTCTCCCTACGGATCCGCAAGACTCTACTAAACTTGCTCATGACTCATAATACCTATGAACCTAGGGCTTTGATACCAACTTATCATGATCTAAAATCTCAACCCGTCATGATGGTGCCTAACACACCGGCAAGGCAAGTTGAAACATAACAAAAAAGAACCAGAACAATGTAAATCATAGAAATAGCATAAGTCTGAAACCTTAATATAACAAAATACTGTCGATACAAGGTAAATCCCCTAGAAACTGGTAAATACAGAGTCATGAGATCTACATTGGAATATAAGTGTGAAAACTAAATAGTAATATTGTCTGAACTGAAACAACAGTACATAAGGAAAGACAAGTCACTGCGGCCAAGATAGCAGCTCTACCTCGCCTCTCGAAGCTGGGTCAAATAAGTAAATCTACTGCTGATAACTGTTCCCACACCTGGATCTGCTCAATTAAGTACAGAGTGTAGTATGAGTACAATCGACCCAATGTACTCATTAACTATCGTAACTAACCTCAGTGAGGTAAAAAAATCAAGAACTATAAATGATACTAGATATAACATGTACAGTTTTATCATTCTTTTACAAGTATAGAGCAATAATGAAATCAAGTAATAAAGCACAGAAAAAGCATTTGTGTATGAATGTGTACAGCTACTCACATACTCTGCTCATTCAACGTTCAGCATATAGAGATAATAAGCAGATAGGTCAGATAATAATCCATGGAAATTTGCAAGTAGAGATGAAATGCAATTCTAAAAAACACTGACCAGACTTTCCTCAATATCCGCGTGTACACCATCAAAAGAGAAACATGAGAGGGTGACCTTAGGGAGATGGATTTGTATCCACACGCTGCATCAACATCTCATGTGCTGCACAGACAGCTCACGTGCTGCACGTACAACTCACGTGGTACAAATAACTCACAGAGGGGTACACATGGGAGAAACATCTCAGTTGAAACTTAACAATCAATTCAAGGCAAGAAATAGCCAAACACTACCCCGAGCATGTAAATAGTACCCTGGTGCACGTATATGTGCTCAACCCCATAGATATGCACCACTCGTAGCACGTAGCTATTATAAATAATTCTGGCAACTAGTGCCTCAACTAGTTTAGAAAAGATACTTACCTCAAGAAAACCAAATCACTCTGCTAACAAGCTCTTCCCGCGCATAACAACCTCCGGAAGGCTCGAATCTAGCCAAAATAATGTAATGTTATCAATACAAGTTATAGGAAGTGATTCCAAAAGATAAAGCTAAGATATTTAACTCAAGTCAAAAGTCAACCCCGGGCTCGCATCTCAGAAACCGATAAAATTCACAAATTCCAAACATCTATTCAATTTCGAGACCAACTATACCAAAATCATCCAATTCCAACCACAAATCAACCTCAAACCTTCATTTTTAATTTATCGAAGTTTCCACAAAATTCTCATTTCTTCACTTTAATTCACTAATTAAATGCTAAGACAAAGATGGAATCATGCATTAATGACAAATCCGTGTCAAAAATACTTACGCCGATCTAAGACGTGAAAATCCCCTCCTAAATCACCCAAAATTGAGCTCTACAACCCAAAATATGAAATAATAAATATAACCCTCGAAATGAGATTCTAAAACCTTCTGCCCAGTTATTACCCTTCGCGATCTCGTAAAGTCCCTCGTGATCGTGAAGAACAAAAGTTTCTAGTAGCAAATTCCTTCTACGTGAACGCAATGACCAAGTCTCGAACGCGATGCCCAATCACCAACACCTACACGATCTCGGACCTCCACACGCGATCGCGATGGACAAACGCATGAATTCCCTAGCCTTCCCTTCCTTATTCGCAAACGTGTCCCCTCACCCGTGTTCGTGTTACACAAACAAACAAAGCTTCGCGATCACGTTTCGATCGTGAAAGAGGAAACCAGATGCCCAGAAAGCAGCAAATCCTCCAAGTCTAGAATGAGTTCGAACTAGATCCGAAATATACCCAAGGCTCCCAGGACCCCAGTCAAACATACCAGCAGGTCCTAAAACATGATGTGAACTTTGTCGAACCCTCAAATAACATAAAACAACATCGAAAACACGAATCGCGCCCTAATTAAAACCTAATGAACAAATGAACTTCCAACTTCTAAAACTAACGCGGAATTATACCAAATCAACTCCAAATGACCTCAAATTTTGCACACAAGTCATAAATGACACAACAAACCTACTCCAACCCCCGAAATTAAAATCCGATCCCGGTATCAATAAAGTCAATTCTTGGTCAAACTTCTCAACCTTCCAAACCTTCAACTTTCTAACTTTCGCCAATTCAAGCCAAAACGACCAACGAACCTCCAAATCAATATATGGGCATACTCCTAAGTCCCAAAATCACCATATGAAGCTATCAGAACCATCAAAACACCATTCCGGAGTCGTCTACACAAAAGTCAAAATCAGGTCAACTTTTTCAACTTAAGCTTCCAACCTTGGGACTAAGTATCCCAATTTACTCCGAACATCCCCGGAACCAAACCAACCACCCCAGCAAGTCACATAACCATAAACGAATATCGAACATGCGATAAATGAGAGAACGGGGCTACAATACTCAAAACGACCGGCCGGGTCGTCACAATAATCTATTTAAAACTTTATTAAAATAGAATAACAATTGTTTCATAATAAATACTATATTCAAACCAAATCCATTGTTAATAGTATATTTTCCAACATTCCAAGTGATGTAATGTGTACAGCCTACCTGTTGTTTCCACGGCACAAACCGTGACCTCAACTAAAATTATAATAACAAGGCTTATGATAGTATTTTTGGCTTCAATTCACTAAATCTAGCAAAAAAAGAAACTAAACCTAACAAATTAAACCAAAACAAAAAACTAAACCCAGCAAGAAAAAATCAAGAAACTAAACCTTGCAAGAGCAAATCAAAACTTACTGCTGTACTTTGACATTGGTAAAACCTCCTTCTAACATTAGAATGATTCCGAGAAGTGAAGTGGTGATTAATCAATCCGCAACGGCATTTCCTCACACTGGGTTTCATGTGATGGCACAGAAGCTTTAGACATTGAAAATGTAATTCCTCACAAAATCTCCAGAATAATTTGTCAAGAAATTTTGAAACTCACATATGCAACCGTAGGATTTTTATTTCAATGAAGGAGAAGACTGATATAAGAAATCCGTGGGGTGGGGTTTTTAGCAAAACAAAAAATTAAATAGAGAGAAACGGTTTCATATCATTAGTATCTGATTAAAATGAGTGGGATATGAATATCCATTAAGTCAGCTAAGAAACGTATCAACTCTCCTTAGAAATTAACACGTGTTTGAATCTAGAACCTAATATAAGACAAAAGGACTTAAAGTTCAGCTATTGAAAAGGAAAGCTATCTTACTAATAGTATAAAAAAAAGAGAGGGAAATTGAAGGACTTATATTGTATTACCTCATCTCTCTAACTTAGTCAATCGGAGCTCCTCTACCATATTGAATTGGTGTAAATCAAGGCTCATAACTCAAAAATTGGCTATTCAAAAAGGAGGATTCCTCACATGTAGCTTCTTTGGGAGCCAAATTTGCCCATTGAACAAGTACTTCAACCACAAATCAGTTCTTCTCTTTGACCATCCTTCGCTCCAAAATCTGCAAAGGCTGTGTTGGCATCTAGTTGTTTGTGGTGCGTAAAGCGGATCATGGATTGCAAATAATTTTTTCCAAATTTTTCAAAAGCGAGACGTGAAAGATATAGTGTATTTTGGATCCAATTGGCAATTTGAGTTCATAGGCTACTTTTTCATTCTCTTGAATTATCTCACATAAGCCAAAGTAGTCCGCTGACAACTTCAGATTCGTGCAAACAACCACTAAGATTGTTGGTAAGGTTGTAAATACAAAAAATACCCAATCCCCGGTTTCAAAGCTTCGTTCTTTTCTCTTCCAATCGAAATAAAAGTTCATTCTTGCTTGTGCTTTTGTGATATTGTTCTGAAAACTTTGGACATCAGTTGTCTCTCTCTTAGCACCAGATCAGTGGCCTCCAACTTAGATGGAGCAATCAAATCAAATGTAGGTTGTGGGGGATCGTAGCCATACAAGGCTCGAAAAGGGTCCATTCCAATAGCCGATTAAAAGTTAGAATTGTACCAAAATTCGACGAGGGCCAACCATTTACTCTATTTACTGGACTTGCTTCCAGTTATGCATCGGAGGTTTGTCTCCAAATACCTATTTAACCTTTCAGACAATCCATCGATTTGAGTGATGTACGAACAGAAATTATCGAAAGAATTGGCCAAAACTTTGATGCATGAAGGCATGAAAACAGACAAGTGCATTGGTCAACCCAAAGAGCATGATTCTGAATTTCCAAAGCCCATAGTGGATTCGAAATACTATTTCGTACTCATCACCATTGCGCATTCAAATTTGATGTTAACCTGAAATCCAACTTAGAGTAAAACTCTCCATGCAATTCATCTAATAAGTTTCCCACTACCAGTATGGGACACTTATTTTTCACCCGTAGCATCATTCAATTTGCAATAGTCAACGCACATTCTCCAGTTGGAGTCCTTTTTAACCAAAAGAATCGGAGAGGCAAAAGGGATACATTTTTAAGTCACTATTTTAGCTTTACGCATTTCAGCTACTATTTTTTTTAATTATATTTTTTTGCTCAAAAAGAATATCTATAAGGTCATGTCACAACCCTAATTTTTCTCCGTAGGATGTCGTGATGATACCTAGTCTCTACGACTAGGTAAGTCTAATATTTAATAATACTTGACAGAAATAATCAACAAAATGCAAAACATGTCTAATAAACTGATATAAACTTCTGAAATAGAATCTCAACAAATACCTTCCCAAAATCGGTGGAATTGAGTCATAAGCTCTACAGAGTAAACTAAGATGTTTATACATCACTATATCAATGAAAATACAACATGAAGTAAAAAAAAATTAAAAAAATAAAAAAATTAAAAAAAGGAAGGTGACTCCGAGGTCTGCAGACGTGGACCAGGTATACCTTGAAGTCTCCAAGAACAACAACTCAAACGAACTCTAGCATCCGGTACGCGCAGACGTACCTGGATCTGCACAAGAGATGTGCAAAAGCGTAGTATGAGTACACCACAACGCTACCAGTATGTATCAAGTCTAACCTTGGTAGAGTAGTGATGAGGCCAGGCCAATACACCTACTAGGATATAATTAAAAAATATGAAAACATAAGCGATAAATAATGGAAGGCATAGAATAACATATACAAAACAAGATAATAGCATGAATTAATATCAAAATTTTAAGCATGAAAATAACATAAAGGAAGCAATTAAAGAGAACCATAATGAATGTATCTGGACAACAACCGATAGAACAAGGAAGAAACAAAACAGCAACAAGTGTTCCCACCAAAACTCTTTGCAACATGAGATAAGCAACAAGAATCAAAACGAGGTACCGCCTCGTGTACAATATAAATCTCAACCGAGGTACTGTCTCGTGTATATATCAAGAATCACAACCGAGGTACCGCCTCATGTTCACAATTCACAATTTCAATTACAATCTTTTCTTATACCGCCGCGTGAGCCTTATTTTTAAATAGGTTTTGAGAATAGTTTTCCCGAAATAACTACACGCACTTTAGCCCACCTTATAACGCCGCATGACTTCATGTAATTCCATTACAAGCAACACGCACATAAGTCCCACCTTATACTGTCACATGTACATTAACCCCAAGCCTTATACCGTCGCGTGTGCATCAATATCATATCACAATAACAACTCGCGCTATAAGTGCCCATATATCACTACTTGCCAACAATAAACAATATCAATGTTTCCACAGAAATAGCTCATGGCACCACCACAACGATTATAAGAATATTAACAAAAACAATGAATGTAAAATTCTCAACAAGGAAGATGTTTCAACAATAACAATTTCGCCTCAACGTGATAACGGCTTTCACAACTTCAACACCAATTGTGACGACCCGGCCAGTCGTCTCATGAGTTACCGCTCTGTTTCCCCCATTTTTCCTTCATTATGCTTCGTTATCCGTTTTTTATGTGATCGAGTTGAGTAGTTTGCGTTCAGAGTGGATTTGGTAAGAAATGAGACACCTAGTCTCTTTTAAGAAGGTTTAAGTTGGAAAACTCAATCGGATGTTGACTTATGAGTTAGAGGGCTCGGATGTGAGTTCTGATGGTTCGGTTAGCTTTGGGAGGTGATTTATGACTTAGGAGTGTGATCGGAATTGGTTTTGGAGGTCCGGTGTAGAATTAGGCTTGAATTGGTGGGGTTAGTATTTTGGCGATTTTCAGTTGTTAGGCGAGATTTTGATCCGAGGGTCGGAATGGAATTCCGATAGTTGCTATAGCTTCGTATGGTGATTTTGGACTTTGGCGTATGTCCGGATTTGAAATTGGAAGTCCGTAGGACAATTCAACGCATTTTGGCGAATGTTGGAAAATGGAAGATTTTTGGAAAGTTTGGCCGAGGAGTTAACTTTTTGATATCGGGGTCGGAATCCAGTTCTGAAAATCTTCATAGATCCGTTATGTCTTTTATGACTTGAGTGCAAAATTTGAGGTCAATCGGACTCGATTTGATAGGTTTCGGCATCGAATGTAGAAGTTGAAATTTATTAGTTTCATTAGGCTTGAACTGGGTATCATTCGTGTTTTTAGCATTGTTGGATATGAGAGGCCTCGACTAAGGCCATAATATATTTTAGGAGTTGTTGGTATATCTGGACGAGGTCCCGAATGACTCGGGTGCGTTTCGGAGTAGTTCGGACCATTTCTATCCATTTGTTTACTGCTGGTGCATCACAGAAATTCTGCTGCACAGAGCTTATTTTGGGAGTTTATATCTCGCAATCTATAAGGAATTTGGAAATTATCAAAACATGGAAGTTGTATCCCTTTGCGTCTAGTTTTAGGAAATATAAACCATTCATCATTTGAACATATATACAGAAATTTATGATAGATTAACCGAAGCCTGGTACTGCTGTTGTTTTTCAGGCAGTGTGCATAGCAGAAATTTCTGCTGCACAGGATCGACTGTGGAAACTTATATCTCGTAATCTGTAAGGAATTTGGAGATGGTCCAAAACTGAAAGTTGTAGCCCTTTGAATCTAGTTTTTATAAATATAAACCATTTATCATTTGCACATTTGTATCAAAATTTACGATAGATTAACCGAAGTCTGGTACTGCTATTATTTTCCAGGCAGTGTGCATAGCAGAAATTTCTGCTACACATGACCGACTTTGGAAGCTTATATCTTGCAATAAATAAGGAATTATGAGATGATCAAAACATGAAAGTTGTAGCCTTTGAATCTAGTTTCCAGAAGGATAAACCATTTATCATTTGGACATTTGTACAGAAAGTTATGATCGATTTACCGAAGGCTGGTACTGTAATTTTCTTCCTAGAAATAGGAGCCAAGTCGCATTTCACACATGCGACTTGCGTAGGCAGAATGTTTTTAAGCCTTCTTGTCCGCGATTTTGGGTATATTTTCACCCATAGTTGCTCAGTTTTGGAGGTTCTTGAAGGAAATTAACGAGGGATTCAAGGAGAATCGATTGAAGGTAAGAATTTCGGACCTAAAACCTGTTTATATTGTGAAATCCACCTAGAAAATCTTTGAAGTCTTGCTAAAAATGGAAGAAATAGGGCTTGGGATTTTGAAATCTCAATTGGGTATTTGGAGGACCATTTGGGGTCGGATTTGAGAACTTTTGATATGTATGAACTCGTAGGGAGATAAGGAACCCGTTGATGTGAAAATTTCTGAGCTTCGAGAAGTGGGCCCGGGGCTCGGGTTTTGCTAATTTCAGAATTTTTGGTATTTTTCTATTGTTTTCGCTTGGGCTTTGTCCCCTCAGCATGTTGTGACGTATTCGTTCTGATTTTGGATAGATTCGACGTGCGTGGAGGCCAATTCGAGGGGCAAAGGCGTCGCGGGCTAGGGATTTAGCCGGTTTGAGGTGAGTAGTGATTGTAAATGATGTTCTGAGGGTTTGAAACCCCGGACTGTACATCATAGTGCTATATTGAGGTGGGACACGCGCTCGATGATGAGCGTGGGGTTGTTTACTACTGGAGATTGTGACTTGATCCGTCCCGATTGATGATTTTTACCGCGTATTTGACTGAAACTTATTTGTTATCATCATGATTTGGGCTGATTGCCATATTTGGGCTTCGTGCCAATTATTTGAACCCTTCGGGGATTTTTATCACTGTTTCCTTACTATTTTGACTTATTACTTGAACTCAGTCATGTTGTTTTACAACTCAACCACTTTTACTCAGTTTTGAGACTTAAATAATATTTTAATAATATTTTTGGGCTGAGAACTACTATTTTACTATGCCCGAGGGGCTTGTGATGATTTTCTGACTGAGTGCGGCTGAGGGCCAGATGTGAGGATATACTGAGTGATATGAGGCCGAGGGCCTGAGATACTTTATATGCCACGAGGTGGTTTGTGACTGATATGAGGCCGAGGGCCTGAGATACTTTATATACGCTACGAGGTGGCTTGACTGATATGAGGCCGAGGGCCTAGATTTGATGCCACGAGGTGGCTTGACATTGCTCTTGGGCCGTAAGGGGCCCCTCCCGGAATCTGTACACCCCCAGTGAGAGCAGGTACCCATTGTGATGTGAGATATAGCCCGAGGGGCTGATATTGTACTAGGTGATAGCCCGAGGGGATGATACTGTTCCATGTGATAGCCCGAAGGGCTGGTATTGTTCTGATATTTGAGCCCGAGGGGCTGGTACTGTTCTGCGATATTGCCCGAGGGGCGGAATTGTTGATAAGGAGATTTTACTTGATTACTTACAGATTTACTGTTTTCAAATGATGTTTTATTGCTTCCTTATAGAATGCCTTGTGCATACGTGTTTTCTTACTTTCAATCGTTATTTATATTTATTACTCACTCGGTCGGAGTACTCACATTACTCCCTGCACCATGTGTACAGATTCAGGAGTTATTGGTTCCCCTCCGGAGTGCCGACTCCTCCTGTCCAGGCGGTGATTCAGAGAGTAGCTGTTGGCGTCCGCAGCCCCGTATCTCCCTTATCTTATCGTTTCCATGTTTTTCAAACAGTTGTGCCAGATATTGTATTTAGTAGACTTGTATCAGGATCCATAGTTGCTCATGACTTGTGACACCCCGATTTGGGCTGTGTCGGGATGGTTTCTATTATGGTTAACTATATTTCCGCGAATTATTGCTATTAAATCATGCTGATATTGTTTTCATGTTAATTAACTGCTTAAAGTGAGATTTTGGTTAAATTGACTGGCCTTGTCTTCACGAGAGGCGCCACCACGACCGGGTTCGGGGTTAGGGTCGTGACAGCAATAACTCAACAATGAGAGACAATGTATAGCCATGATATTAAATAAGAATAACTCACCATGGAAAAGATAACGTGTAACAATGACTTCAAATAATGAAAATCAACAAGGAAAGAGATAACATGAACAATAACTTCAGGTAATGATAATCAATAATGAATTGATTGACTATGAGAATTCAGAACATGATTCGAAAATTCAACTAAAGCATGGAAAGAGTCTAAGTAGCCTAAACCATTCAAATACCACGTACAACCCGTGTACCCACTCGTCACCTTGCGTACACGGCTTTTTTATAGCACAAATGAATCAATCAATACCAATCCTACCCCACACAAAGTTAGACAAGATACATACCTCAACTAGGCCAATTCAACCCTCAGAAAAAGATTTATCCCTAAAATTCGCCTCCATATTGCTTAAATCTAACCAAAATCGACTAAATATCATCAAACAATGTAAGGAAAATCAATTACAACAGAAAAAGATATGATCTTTACACTTTTTCCAAACAGTCAACAAAAGCCAATCTGGGGCCCATCCGGTCAAAACCTCGGCCAATTGTAGATTCTAACTACCAATGACCCTACGAGTTCATATATGTGATTAGTTTCAAAATCTGAGTCCAAATTGACTCTCAAAACTCAGAATCTTATTTTTTAAAAACTTGACAAAGTTTCACAAATTTTAACTTTGATTCACATGATTTTGATGTTAAAATCTAAGATATATTGGAGTATTATGATTAGAAATAGATTAAAATCACTTATCCAAAGTTCGTAGGTTAAAATCCCCTCTCCAAATCGCCCCTATCGAGTCTAGGGTTCAACAATGAGAGAATATTTTCAAAAATCTCATTTTCCAGTCCTTTGTACCAACTGCAGTTGTCGCATTTGCGACACAGGGATCACATTTTTGAACCCTCAAAATTGCAGACTAGTACTCGCATTTGCGATAAAAGGCTTTGCAATTGCAAAACTGGGAACCGCAAAAGCGAACAAATGTTCACAAATGCAAACTAAGGCAAAATCCGGCAGACTTCGCAAATGCGAAGGGGAAGTCGCAATTGCGACATCTGAACCCCCACTGTCACCTTCACAATTGCAATGTCGATGCTCACAATTGCGATACCTAAGCACGAACAGCACCAACAGTTCAATTTCAATTCAAAATCTTTTGAAACTCGTCCGAGCCCTTGGGGCTTTAAGCCAAACATCCACACAAGTCTAAAAACATGATACGAACTCACTCGGGTGATCAAAACACAGAAATAACATCTAAAACTACGAATTGAACCCTAAAACGCATAAGTTTCAAAAAAAAATTCAATAACTTCTAAAATTGCAACGAGACATCTGAATCCTACCAATTCAACTCCAAATGATACCAAATTTTACAGACAAGTTCTAAATAGCATAACGGACCTATTCCAAGTTCCAAAATTAAATTCTGAACTCTATAGCTAAAAGTCAACCTACAGTCAAACTTTTCAACTTCAAATTGCCAAATTTCGGCAAATCAACCTACGGACTTCCGAAATCAATTCAGGGCATATACCCAAGCCCGAAATCACGATACGAACTATTGGAGCCGTCAAAACACTGTTTTTGAGTTGTTTTCACAAAGGTCAAAGTTTGGTTAACATTTCTAATATAAGCTTCTAAGTAAAAAATCAAAGGGTCCAAACCAACCCGAAAGATTCCCGAAACGAAACTAAGCGACGCCCCAAGTCATAAAATCATAAACACAAATGTGTGAAGCATAAAGGGGTAACAGGGCACAATTAAACAAAACAACCGGCCGGGTCGTTACATTCTCCCCCCTCTTAAAACAAACATTCATCCTCAAACGTGCATAAGTACATACCTGAAGCGATGAATAGATGAGGATAACGACTCCGTATGTTGTGCTCAGTCTCCCAGGTCACCTATTTGATCAGATGACCCCTCCATTGAACCTTTATTGAAGCAATGCTCTTTGATCTCAACTTCCAGACCTGTTGGTCCAAGATAGTGACCGGCTCCTCAATATAAGTCAAATCCTCGATGAATTGGAACATGAGACGGATCACCATAGTATTTTCGGAGCATAGGAATATGGAACATCAAATGAACCGCAGACAAACTAGGTGGCTGCAAGCTTGTAGGCCACCTCACCAATCCTCTCAAGGATCTCGAAAGGTCTGATATAGCTAGGACTCAACTTGCCCTTCTCGATCCTCATCACACCCTTCATGGTTGAAACCCGGAGCAAGACTCGCTCTCAAACCATGAATGCAACATCGCGAACCTTCCGATTCGAGTAACTCTTTTGTCTATTTTGGGCTGTACGAAGCCGATCCTGGATCAACTTGACCTTCTCCAAGGCATCTCGAACTAAATCTATGCCTAATAACTTAGCTCTCCCGGCTCAAACCAACCAACTGGATAATGAACTGTCTCCCATATAGGGCCTTATGAAGGGTCATCTGAATACTCGATTGGTAGTTGTTTTTGTAGGCAAACTCTACAACCGGAAAGAACTGATCCCAAAAATCCATTGCACATGCACGAAGCATATCCTCCAATATCTGAATGGTGCGCTCGAACTATCCATCTGTCTCATGGTGAAATGTTGTACTCAAAGCTCACGGTGTACAGCTCTCCAGAAACGCAATGTGAATTGTGCACCATGGTCAAAGATTATGGATACAGGTAGGCCATGAAGTCGGACAATCTCGCAGATATAAACCTGAGCCAGATGCTCTGAAGAATAGGTAGTCATTACCAGATTGAAATGAGTCGACTTGGTCAACCTGTCCACATCACCCATTAAGCGTCAAATTTCTTTTGAGTCCATGAGAGCCCAACAACGAAGTCCATGGTAACATACTTCCATTTCCACTCGGGAATCTCAAGTTGCTGAAGCAAACCGCCCGGCCTCTGATGCTCATATATCAACTGCTGACAATTTAGGCACCGAGCTACATACTCCACTATGTATTTCTTCATTATCCTCCACCATTATTGTAGCCTCAAGTCCTGATACATCTTAGCGGCACCAGGATGAATGGAGTACCGCGAACTGTGGGCCTCCTGAAGAATCACCTCACGCATCCCATCAACATTGGGCACACATAATCGGCCCTGAATCCGTAACACGCCATCATCTCCAATAGTAACCTTCTTGGCATCGACGTGCAGAACCGTATCCTTAAGGACAAGCTAATGAGGGTCGTCATACTGACGCTCTCTTTCATACTTTATTCTTCATACATTTTAGTCAACTGCAAAGCACTTATTTATTTTTGAAGGTATTTCTTCTATTATTTATTCATCCATTTTTATATTTTTTCTTGTATATTTTGTACAACCCCTTTGTAGAAACCATTTGACTATAACCCTAAATTAAATTTTTCAAGTTTATTCAAAATCTCTTAGAACATTTCCCTTGTTGATATGCATGACTTATATTTGATTTAATTACTCCATTGCTATATCTAAGATTTATGTGGATAATTTTTCTTTTATATTCCCCTATTTACGACAACTTTCCCTACTTTTGTTGATCATTTCTTTAAGCAAATTGATAGTTGTTTTATTCAAAGATAAATTTTTATCCTTTTATTACATGAGCTCAATCAAGATTAACCTTGTATAGTTAAATTGTTTGGCTTTAATTGTAAGTCAAAGTTTTCTTTATACACTATTCTAAACTCAATTCTTTCAATCAAATCTCAAAAAGATTTTTGTTTATTACTTTGCTTCGCATATCTTGTTGTATATATTTTACCATAAATGAAATGATAATGCTTTGTATATTTATTTACTACGTGACAATTGTATTGACTATTCTTTGATAGAAATCCTTTGTGACGTAGCTAATCATTCTTTCGAATCTTTCCTCCCTTATTTGATCGAGTCCACAAGAAACACGTTTTTGTGGATCTTGAGGGATGCCTAACACCTTTCCCTCAAGATAATTTGAACCCTTACCTAGAATCTCAACTGTTTTTGTAGTCCGTAATTAAATGTATATTACGTAGTATGGTATAGGTGTCCTAGTATACCTTAAACACTAGGTAGCGACTCTAAACTTTAACTAACCTTGTAGAGTACTATAAGTTGTACATTATTTTGACTTGTGCAAAATAGGGTGCAATAGTCGTGATGGCACCTATCATAGTTCTAGGCAAGCTGACAACCACAAAAAAGCTACGCATTTTAAATTAAAAATATAATGTAATAAGTTTAATACTGAAAAATCTCATAATAACCGATAAGAATAACTGCGACTCAACTACAAAATTCCCAAAATCCGGGTGTCACCGAGTATATGAGCTACAAAGTGTCAACACAGTCAAAACATCTAATATAACTGTTTGGAAAGATAGAACAGCACTAAATAATCTGAAAAGAAGGAGAGTTGAGGTCTGCGGATGCCATAGCAGCTACCTCAATGGTCTCCAAGCAGATACTACTCCAAGTCTAGCAACCACCGAGTCCAGATGTATATGGATCTGCACGAAGTGAAGAGTGTAGTATGAGTACAACCGACCCAATGTACTCAATAACTAACAGGACTAACCTTGGGCTGAAAGCAGTGACGAGCTCAGAAAGGTACCGTCCAAATCCAGATAATAATAGTATAAATAAAACAGGGAAATGATATTAATAAATCAAAGCAATCCTTAATCGGTTCGTACACAGTACAGGAATGTAGATATGCTTTCAAATTCAACAATTAAGCTCAATACTAGTAAAATATGCCAAGTATAGCTAGCATGAGGAATGTTACATCTCTACGTCTACATATCAAATATGCAAGTCAAATGCAATGCATCACAGTGATACTCCTAGGTACTCACGCTCTCAGAGTACTCAATCTGACTGTCCCAACTCCCACTCATCACACTCAATCACACAGCATTGTACGGTACATGCGCTCACTACTGGTATGTCAGACTCCAAAGGGGCGGATCCTGCCCAAGCGCTAATATAAGCTAACATGGCCTTCTCCGGCGTGCCACCCGATCCCATAATGAATCAATAAAACCTATTGTGGCGGTGCAGCCCGATCCCATAATGAATCAATAAAACTTGTTGCTGCGTGCAGCCTGATCCCATAATGAATCAGTAAAACATGTTGTGGCGTGCAAACCGATCCCATAAATATCACTCACAAATTCGGCTTTAAGGCCCCCAACTAAGTCATCAATCTCTCCAGTCTCTCGGGCTCAAAAATCTCATGCCAATCAACCCAAACAATGATAACATTATGTAACAATAAATGATAACAGAGACTGAGATATGATATGCAAATGATGAATGTGACTGAGTACAAAATTGTAATTTAAGCAAATAACTCAATAGTAGAAATGACCTCAGTGGGTCCCAACGGATTAAGCATATAGTCTAAGCATAATTTCTAACATGGATCACAACTCAATTACTCTAACACGTAGGAATTTCATGGAAAGGAAAAAGGTTAGATAACTACACAGTACCACAAAATTAACCAAGTCACAATTACCACGGTGTACACCCACACGCCCCTCACATAGCATGTGCATCACCTCAACACCAACCATATAACATGAAATTTAGGGATTTATACCCTCAGTACCAAGTTTAGAAGAGTTACATACCTCAAACCGCGCAATCACAACTCCAACAAGCCCTTGTCTCGCTAATCAACCTGTGAACGACTCCAATCTAGCAATAAACAACTTAATACAATCAATACAAGCTATAGGAATCGATTCCAGACGATAAATCTAATTTTTCAACCAAAGTCAAAAAGTCAACCCCGGGCCCACGCCTCAAAACCCTACAAAATTCACAAAATCCAACTACACAGTCAATAACGAGTCCAACCATACCAAAATCATCCAACTCCGGCCACAAATCGGCACTCAAATCCCTGAATCTTACTCTCCAATATATGGTTCAAAAATCCCCAAATTCTAACTTGGATTCATGAAAAATAGGTGAAATAATCAATGTGTATTCCAAATACATGGACATAAGTGATCCAAAATCACTGACCTTTTGAAATCTGGTGAAAGCCCCTCCGAAATCGCCTCAATCCGAGCTCCTAAAGTCCAAAAATGAAGAAAATACTCTAACCCTCATTCTTATAACTCTGTCCAGCAGTTCCGCTTCAGCAGACTCCCCAGCCACACTACGGCACCGCTTCTGCGGAAGAAAGCCCGCTTCTGCAGCTTTTCATTAAACTCCCAACCAGCCGCTTCTACGGCTCACACGCCGCTTCTGCAGGTCCGCTCCTGCAGCCCAAGCGCCGCTCTTGCGGGCGTCACCTGCGGATCTCTTCTGCTTCTGCGGCCCCTAAGCCTCCGACCAAAATCCGCATCTGCGGAAGCCTCGTCGCATCTGCGGGCTCGCAGATACAGTAAACCCCTCTCACCTACAACCACCTCCCAACAAACACAGGACCGCACCAGCAACCACATGGCCGCTTCCGCGGCTCCACACCTGTGGCCCAATTAAGGTAGGTGCGGTGGTACCAGAACTGATCACACCAGCAATTACACAAGTCCAATATTCAATTCGTTTTCAATCTGAATCGCGCCCCAATTCAATCCTATTGAAACTAATGGATTTCCAACATCAACAATCGATGTCAAAACCTATCAAACCATCTCCGATTGACCTCAAATTTTGCACACAAGTCATAAATGAGACAACAGACCTATTCCAACTTCTGAAACAAAAATTCGAGCCCGATAATAACAAAGTCAACTCTTGGTTAAACTTCTCAACTCTCCAAACTTCAACTTTTCCAATATTCGCCATTCAAGCTAAAACCACCTACATACCTCCAAGTCAATATCTGGACACACTCCTAAGTCCAAAATTACCCTACGGAGCTATTGGAACCATCAAAACTCCATTCCGGAGTCATTTACTCATAAGTCAACGTCTGGTCAACTCTTTCAACTTAGGCTTCCAACCTTGGGACTAAGTATCCCAATTCATTCTGAAACATCCTTGGAACCAAACCAACCACTCCGGCAAGTCACATAACAACAAATAAATATAGAATATAATAAATGGGGAAATAGGGCTACAATACTCAAAATGACAAGTCGGGTCGTTACATTCTCCCCCTCTTAAAAAAATGTTCATCCTCGAATGGGTCTAGAATCATACCTGGAGTCTCAAATAGGTGTGGATAGCTGCTCCACATCTCCCGCTCGATCTCCCAAATAGCCTCCTCGACTAGCTGACCTCTCCACTATACTTTCACTGAAGTTATATTCTTTGATCTCAACCTTTCAACATGCCGATTGAAAATGGCCGCCGGCTCCACATTATAAGTCAAATCCCCATCTAACAGAACCGTGCTGAAGTCCAAAACATGAGACGGATCAACAAAATACTTATGAAGCATGGAGACATGAAACACTGGTGAATACTCGATACACTAGGTGGCAATGCAAGCTTGTAAGAAACCTCTCCAATCATTTTAAGCACCTCAAAAGGGCCAATATACCGGGGATCAACTTGCCCTTCTTCCCAAACCTCATAACATCCTTCATGGATGAAACTCTAATTAATATATTCTCCCACCATGTAAGCAACATCACGAACCATCCGATCGGCATAACTTTTCTGTCTAGACTGTGTCCTGCGAACCCGATCCTAAATCAACTTAACCTTTTCCAAAGATCCTGAACCAAGTCAGTACCCAATAGCCTAGCTTCACCCGGCTCAAACCAACCAACCGGAGATCTCAAGACCCCCCGAAATCAATGACACAACCGCGTAGCATATTCTCCAATATATGAATGAAGCGATCGGAATGTCCGTCCGTTTGAGGGTGGAATGTTGTACTCAACTCTACCCGTGTGCCTAACTCTCATTGCACTGCTCTCCAAAACTGCGATGTGAACTGTGTGCCCCGATCTGAAATAATGGACACTGGCACACTGTGAAGGTGAACAATCTCGCGGATATAGATCTCAGCCAACCGCTCCAAAGAATAGATAGTCCCAACTGGAATGAAATGCACGGACTTAGTCA
Source organism: Nicotiana obtusifolia (assembly GCA_002018475.1). Lineage (NCBI taxonomy): Eukaryota > Viridiplantae > Streptophyta > Magnoliopsida > Solanales > Solanaceae > Nicotiana > Nicotiana obtusifolia. The sequence continues at coordinate 194,978 of MCJB01003224.1, forward strand.
ACTGGTCCATAATCACCCAAATAGCATCAAATTTCTTCAATGTCCGTGGAAGCCCAACTACGAAGTCCATGGTGATACACTCCCATTTCCACTTAGGAATCTCAAGCCTCTGAAGCAAACCAGCTGGCCTCTCATGCTTGTACTTCACCTGCTGAAAATTCAAGCACCTAGCTACAAACTCCATTATATCTTTCTTCATTCTCCTCCACTAATAGTTCTGCCTCAAGTCTTGATACATTTTCACAGGCACCCGGGTAAATGGAATACCATGAACTGTGGGCCTCCTTAAGAATCAACTCACGTAACCCATCCTTCAATTTTTCGACTCTCATCTTGTTAACTGACTTAACCGCAATACTTATCCAAATACAAGACAAGTTGAAAGAGCTTCAGTAGTTATACTTTCTGCCTTGCATAAGAAATAGAGGTTAGTTCACTCAACAATCGTTCCCTGCAAAAGCAATATAACCAATTGATCGAGTTTGGAAAGCACGGACGAGCCAAATGCAGTGAAACTTGCACGTGCGGTTCTGGCCGCGGACCCCGCTTTTCATTATTCCCTTGGAGTTGAGTTATAGTTAGCAGATGGGATATAATTCATTAGAGGAAGGGTGGGATAGGGGCATACTCATAAAAAAAGTTTCCTAACTAAACCAATTGGGGTGATAGACCCGTGAAGCAAAAGCATTTTTCCTAGCATTGAACCTTACTTCAAAGACTGGAAAGCTTACAATGAGGGAGCGAACTCTCGACATGCAGGCATATCTCGTTGAATCAGTCTTTTTTGCCACTTCGAGTATAACAGGAATCGAACCCCCTCCGCTGCTGGCGGGCAGATGTGTAATGTACTACTTCAATCCAGCAACTTGTATTGGGCACACAAATCTGACCCTACATCGCAACACCCCATCATTCCCAATAGAAACCTTCTTGGCATTACCGTGCTGAACCGTATCCTTAAGGACAAGAAAATAGGGGTCGTCCTACTGACGCTCTCTGATGTGACCGTATAAAGATCGAGAAACTATGCAAGCTAGAAACCGACTAGGCTCCGAAACATCTAACCTCACGAACTGATTGGCCAAGTCCTGAACATCTGATGCTAGCAATCTCTCACGAATAGGAATATATGCAAGGCTACCCATACTCATTGCCTTTCTACTCAAGGCATCGGCCACTGCATTGGCCTTCCCGAGATGATAAAATAGTAATATCATAGGCCTTTAATAGCTCCAACCATATCTGCCGCATCAAATTTAGATGCTTTTTATTGAACAAATGCTAAAGATTCCGATGATTTGTAAATACCTTACAAGACACACCGTAGAGATAATGCCTCCAAATCTTCAATGCATGAACGATGGCTTCCAACTCTAAATTATGAACGGGGTAGTTCTTCTGATAGGGCTTCAACTAGCGTGAAGCATAAGCAATCACTCTACCCTCCTGCATCATGACACACCCAATACCAATCCGAGAAGCATCACAATACACTGTATAAGAACCAGATGTTGAAGGCATAACTAAAACTGGAGTTGTGGTCAAGGCAGTTTTGAGCTTCTGAAATCTCTCCTCACACTCATCAGACCACCTGAATGGGGCACCCTTCTGGGTCAACCTGGTCAAAGGCACTGCAATGGACGAGAAACCCTCCAGAAAGCGGCAAAAATTATCTGGCATGCCTAGAAAACTCTGAATCTCAGTAGTAGAAGACGGCCTGGGCCAATTTTGAACCGCATCAATCTTCTTCGGATCCACCTTGATCCCCTCACTGGACACCACAAGCCCCATGAACGCCATAAAACTGAGACAAAACTCACATTTGGAGAACTTAGCATAAAGCTTCTCCTCCCTCAATGTTTATAGTACAATCCCCAGATGTTGTGCATGCTCCTACTGGCTACGTGAGTACACCGGGATATCATCAATAAATACTATGACAAACAAATCCAGATATGGCTGGAATATGTTGTTCATCAGATGCATGAATGTTGCTGGGGCATTGGTCAGCCCAAAAGATATCACAAGGAAATCGTTGTGACCATAGCAGCTGCTGAATGTTGTCATCAAAATATTAGAGTTCCGAATTTTCAACTGGTGATACCCAGACCTCAAATCAATTTTAGAGAACACTCTAGCTCCCTGAAGCTGGTAAAACAAGTCATCAATGTGCGGCAAAGGATAGGTGTCCTTAATTGTACTAATTTCAACTGCCTATAGTCAATGCACATCCAAATAGTACCATCCTTCTTCTTCACAAACAGAATTGGTACACCCCAAGGCAACACACTAGGCCTAATGAACCCTTTATCAAGAAGCTCCTGAAGTTGCTCTTTCAATTCCTTCAACTCTATTGGTGCCATACGATACGGAGGAATAGATATGGGCTGAGTGCCCGGCACCAAGTCAATACCAAAATCAATGTCCCTATCGGGTGGCATGCCCGGCAGATCTGCAGGAAACACATTCGGAAAGTCTCGCACTAATGGAACAGAATCAATGGCAGGAGTATAAGCACCAACATCCCACACAAAAGTCAAATATGACAAACACTCCTTCCAACCATTTGTTCAGCCTTTAGATATGAAATCACCCTACTGGGAACATAGTCCAGAAAACCTCTCCGCTCGATCCTAGGTAACCCCGACATCGCCAACATCATGGTCTTAGCGTGACAATCCAGAATAGCATGACATAGGGACAACCAATCCATGCCTAAAATCACGTCAAAATCAACCATACTAAGCAATAAGAGATCAACACTTGTCTCCAATCCTCCAATGGTTACCACGCACTACTGATACACCTGGTCCACAATAATAGAATCACCCACCGGCGTAGATACATGAACAGGAAAAACTAAGGACTCACGAGGCATATCCAAATAACGAGAAAAATATGATGATACATATGAATAAGTGGAACCAGGGTCAAATAATATGGATGAATCCCTGTGGCACACTAAAACAATACATGTGATCACTATGTCTGAAGCAACAGCCTCTGGCCTGGCAGGGAAAGCATAGCATCGAGCCTGACTACCACCTGATCGGCTTTCCCCTCTAGGGCGACCTCTAGATGCCTGAACCCCACCCTAAGCTGGCTGAAGGGGTGGTGAAGTAACTGGTGGGGAAGTCATAGCCTGACCCTTCTGCTGAACTGGACCTCCTAAAAGACGGGGACAATGCCTCTTCATCTGACCAAACTCTACATAGTCGAAGCAACCTCGATCCGATTATGGCGGCTGGTACTGAATCAAACCCCGAGAACCAGAATAATTACTAGAAGGACCTGGTACAAATGAACCTGAACTGATGGGGCACAATGGTGAACTGATGAACCATGATGAACCGGATAAGCCATCTGAGTGGGCCTATAAGGACGACCCCTGTTGTGGTGGGACTTTCCTCCAAAAGAAACACTGCTGAAACCACCCGAACCATGAGGCATCTTGGCCTCTCTCTCATCACGCTCCTGACTACGGACCTGCTCTAGCCGCCTAGTCATATCAACCACCTCGTCGAACCTAGCACCTGATGCAATCTCTCGAGACATGATGAAGCGCAGTCCGTAGTTGAGGCCACTAATGTACCTCCTAATCTTCTCCCTCTCTATGGGAACAACCAGATCGCGTGACGAGCCAACTCTGAAAATCTCATCTCATACTGGGTCACTGACACACCATCCTAGCGTAACTGCTCAAATTGCCTACGCACTTCCTCCCTAAGGGTCTGTGGGACAAACTTCTCTAAGAAGAGAACTGAAACTCATTCCACGTAAGTGGTGTAACGCCGACTGGCCTGCTCAACTCATAAGCCTCCCACCATCTGAAGGCTGCCCCCGATAGTTGAAAAGTAGTAAATGAGACTCCACTAGTCTTCAGAATACCCGTCGTGTGAAGGATCCGCTGGCACCTGTCTAAGAAGTCGTGAGCATGCTCTAACTCAGCCCCACTGGATGCTGGAGGCCTAAGCCTCCCAAAACGCTCTAGCCTCTTTTGCTCCTCATCTTTCATAGGTGGACCCGCCTGGGCCTGAGCAACTGCAACCGGCTGGGCTGGTAGTACACCGGTGTTTGAAGTCCCTGAACCACCTACTTTGAAGTACATGCGGCGGGAGTCTGGGCACCTCCCCCGGCCTAAGAAATGGCTGGTGCAGCCTGAACTGAAGCCGCCTGAGCAAGGCTAGTGCATACATTCAATATATGGGCCAAAGCCTCCTGAAAGGCCTGGAATCCCAATGGGCACGGCTGGTGCCTAAGTTGGTCCCATCGGCTCAACCATATCTAGTATCTGCTCATGAGCTGGAGCAACTGGTGGCTCCACAAATACTGTTCTAGCTGCTGTACGTGCTGCACCACGGCCTCTACCGCGGCCCTAGCATCTCGCAGCCCTAGCTGGTGGTACTGTGGCCGTCCGCCCGATCTGGTAGCATGTGTCCTCACCATCTATGAGAGAACAGAATAATAGAAGTTTAGTTTCTAAAATCAACAAATTCACATGACATGAATACAAGAAAGTGAAGTTTCCTAATGGTTTGGTAGCCCCTCGCAGATAAGTGCAGACGTCTCCGTATCGATCAGCAAGACTCTGCAAATCCTGCTCATGACTTGTGAGACCTATGTAACCTAGGTTCTGATACCAACTTGTAACAACCCAAATCTCAACATGTCGTGATGGCGCATATCACAGCTTTAGGCAAGCCGACAATCATAAAATATCTGCACAGTTTAAATTTAAAATATGAGTTGATAAGCTTAACACTGAAAAATCTCATAATAACCGATAAGAATAACTGCGACTCAAATACAAAATCTCCAAAATCTGGGTGTCACTGAGTGCATGAGCTACTAAGGGTCAATACAGTCAAAACATCTAATACAACTGTCTGGAAAGATAGAACATCACTAAATAAACTAAAAAGAAGGAGACTCGAGGTCTGCGGCTGCCATAGCAGCTACCTTAATAGTCTCCAAGCAGATACTTCTCAAAGTCTAGCAACCACTAGGTCCAGAAAGAGTAACGAGTACCACCACACAAAAAACATCCAATTCCGACTACAAATAGACACTCAATCCCCAAATCTTACTCTCCAATACATGGTTCAAAAATCCCCAAATTCTAACATAGATTCATGACAAATAGGTGAATAATCAATGGGTATTACAAATACATGCACAAAAGTGATCAAAAATCACTTACCTCTTGAAATCTAGCGAAAAACGCTCCAGACATCGCCTCAAAAATCCTCCCAAACCCTCATAAAAATTAGCTCCTTCTTATAACTCTTCCAGCAGTTCCGCTTCTGCAAACTCCCCAGCCGCACCTGCTGCACCGCTTCTGCGGAAGAAAACCCACTTCTGCATCTTTTCATTAAACTCCCAACCAGACGCTTCTGCGGCTCAAACCCTGCTTCTGCGGGTCCGCTACTGCGGCCCAAGCACCGCTCTTGCGGGAGTCACCTACGGATCCCTTCCGCTTCTGCGACCCCTGAGCCTCCGACCAAAATCAGCATCTGGGGAGGCCTCGTCGCATCTGCGGACTCGCACTTGCAGTAAACCCCTCGCACCTGCGACCACTGCCAACAAACACAGGATCGCACCTGTAACCACATGGCCGCTTCTGCGGCTCCGCACCTGTGGCCAAATTCACGCAGGTGCGGTGGCACCATAACTGATCACACCAGCACTTACACAAGTCTAATATTCAATCCGTTTTCAATCTGAATCGCACCCGAGGCCCCGGGGACCCCATCTAAACATACCAACCCAACCTAAAACATCATACAAGCTTAGTCGAGGCCTCAAATCACATCACATAATACCAAAAACACGAATCGCGCCCCAATTCAAGCCTACTGATACTAATGGATTTCCAAATTCTACAATCAATGCTGAAACCTATCAAACCATCTCCGATTGACCTTAAATTTTGCACACAAGTCATTAATGACACAACAGACCTATTCCAACTACTGAACCAAAATCCGAGAATGATAAAAACTAAGTCAACTCTCGGTCAAACTTCTCAATCTCCTAACTTTAACTTTTCCAACTTTCGCCGATTCAAGCCAAAACCACTTATGGACCTCCAAGTCGATAGCCGGACATACTCCTAAGTCCAAAATGATCCTATGGAGCTATTGAAACCATCAAAACTCTATTCTGAAGTCTTTTACTCATAAGTCAACATCCGGTCAACTCTTTCAAATTAAGCTTCCAACCTTGGAACTAAGTGTCCCAATTCATTCTGAAATATTCCCGTAACCAAACCAACCACCCCAGCAAGTCACATAAAAATAAATGAACATAGAATAAGCCATAAATAGAGGAACGGGGCTACAATACTCAAAACGACTAGCCAAGTCATTACAATGATATAGAATGGTGATATCATAGTCCTTAAGGAACTCTAACCACCTCCGCTGCCGTAAGTTGAGATCTTTCTGTTTGAACAGATGACGTTGACTCCAGTTGTCGGTAAAGACCTAACAAGGGACACCGTACAAATAGTGTCGATCTTCAAGGCATGAACAATAGTTGCCACTTCCAAGTCATGGATTGGATAATTCTTCTCATGGGTCTTCAACTGCGGAGATGCGCAGGCAATAACTCTACCATCTTACACCTACACCGCGCCAGGACCAACACATGACGCATCACAATACACAGTATAAGACCCCGAACCCACGCATCACATCACAATGGGTTGTACTCAAAGCTGTCTTGAAATTTTGAAAGCTCGCCTCACACTCCTTGGAACATCTGAAAGGAGCACCCTTGTGGGTCAATTTGATAATATGCACAATAATAGCTGAGAAACCCTCTACGAAACAGCAATAATACCCGGAGAAACCAAGGAAACTCTGAATCTCAGTAGCTGAAGATGGTCTGGGCCAACTCTGCACTACTTCAATATTCTTCGTATATACCTTGATCCCCTCACTCAACACCACATGGCCCAAAACGCAACCGAATCAAGCTAGAATTCAAACTTAGAAAATTTTGCATACAACTTCTTCTCTCTCAAGGTCTGGAGCACGATCCTCAAGTACTGCTCATGATCTTCCCGATTGCAGGAGTACACCAAGATGTCGTCAATAAACACAATGATGAATGAATCAAGACAGGCTGGAATATATTGTTCATCAGGTGCATAAATGTTGATGGGGCATTGGTCAGCCCAAATGATATCACAAGGAACTCGTAGTGACCATACCGAGCCCTAAAGGCAGTATTCGGAATATCCGGATCTCGAATCTTTAGCTGATGATAACCTAACTGCAAATCGATCTTTGAGAATACTCTGGCACCCTTGTAGCTGATCAAATAAGTTATCAATGCGTAGCAATGGATACCAGCTTCACTATAACCTTGTTCAACTATCGATAATCAATATACATGCGCATAGAACCATCCTTCTTTTTCACAAACAAGACCGGGGCACCCTAAGGCGACACACTAGGCCGAATGAAGCCCTTATCAAGCAACTCTTGCAACTGCTCCTTTAACTCCTTCAGCACCACTGGGGCCATAAGATATGGTGGAATAGAAATGGGCTGAGTGTCCGGCAACAATTCAATACCAAAATCGATATCCCTATCAAGCGGCATGCCCGGAAGATCCGCTGGAAATACAAGTGGAAAGTCTCTCACTACCGAAACTGAATCAACGGTAGAAGCATCAGCACTAACATCTCTCATAAAGGCTAGATAAGCATCACACCCCTACTCAACCATCCGCTGAGCCTTTAGAAATGACACAACCCTGCTAGGAACATAATCCAATGCACCCCTCCACTCTAACCGTGGAAAACCTAGCATAGCTAAGGTCACCGTCTTGGCGTGACAATCCATAATAGCATGATAGGGCGACAACCAATCCATGCCCAAGATAACATCAAAGTCTACCATACTAAGTAACAACAGGTCAACTCTGGTCTCAAAACCACCAATAACAACTAAGCACGACAGATACACACGGTCCACAATAATAAAATCTCTCACATGCGTGAACACATGAATAGGAGAACTCAAAGAATCACGAGATATATCCAAATATGGAGCAAAGTAAGATGACACATATGAATAAGTGGATCCCAGATCAAATAAGACTGATGCATCTCTATGGAAAACCAGAACCATACCTGTAATGACTGAGTCTGAAGTAACTGCCCCCCGTCCTACCCAAAAAAACATAGAATCTGGCTTGGCATCCCCCTCTAGGGCGAACTCTAGTCGCTCGTCCCCCACCCCTAGCTGGTTGTGCGGGTGGAGCGACAACTAGGGCAGTAATTATGGCCTGAGAAGTTTGTGGACCTGACTGAATCCGTGGAGCCTGAGTAGTCTGTGGAGGTACACCCCTTTTGAGTCTGGGGCAGTCTTTAACCATATGGCAGGTATCACCATACTCAAAGCAAGCTCTCGGTAGACGTGGCTGCTAGGACTGGCTCAAGCCTGGTTGGCTGGAGTGACCACTGAAGGCACCCCGTGCAAGAGGTTCACTATAAAGTAGCTGAGCAAAGTGTGTAACCTGAGATCTCGGAATATCCGGAGCACCACTAGAAGCTGGAAGGTTGAGTGACAGGATGGCTCACATAGCCTCTACCATGGCGGGTTGTAGCTGCAGCGTGGACACCATTAAATTCTCTAGTACCTCAAGGCCTTTTGGCCTCCTTGTCCTCTCTCTCACAGCCCCACATACACTCCAACCTCCGTACAATCTCCACTGCCTGCTGATATGGGATATCTGTCTCCAACTCTTGAGCCATACCTAATACCATAGTTGAGCCCCTCAATAATCGACGAACTTGCTCCCTGACTTTAGAAACCAAGGCAGGTGCATGTCTGGACAAATCATTGACTCTAATTGCATACTCTGACATTGTAATAGTACCCTGGCACAGCTGCTGAAACTCCCGCGCGTCATACATCCCTAAGGGTATGAGGAACAAACTCTCTCAAGAATAGCTCTAAAAATCGAGTCCATGTAACTGAGGCTGCATCGGCTGGGCTACCCTCCTCGTACACCTGCCACTATTGATAAGCTGCTCCTGACAGCTGGAAAGTAGTGAAAGCAACTCCTCTCGTCTCCACAATACCCATGGTATGGAGCATATGGTTGCATTCCTCTAGAAAATCATGTGCATCATCTGAAGCTAAACCATAGAAAGTAGGAGGGTGATACTTCTTGATGTTAGAATAAATGAATAACGATAGAGGGGGGGTGAATAGCGTTTTTACAAGCTTCGTCTAATTTTCGCAATCAAGATATATAATTGAAGTATAAGTGCGAAAATAAGATAGCAAGAATGTAATTGCGGAAATGTAAATAGAGAGCGTACACCCAGATATATAGTGGTTCACTACAACGTGTAGCTAGTCCACTCCTCAAGATCACACTTGAGATTTTCACTATCACTTGTCAAGCTTACGGGTGCTTGAACAAACCGTTACAACACAAAACTTGATCACACAAGCTTTGCAATACAAACACGAACACTTGAAACCTACAAGCTCCGTACAACAAGGAAGACACTCTTCCTAACAACAAGGGACAACTTCCCTTAGGTGTATGACAACACTATTTTTCACTAGAATTACAACTCTCTCAAGAGTAGATGAAGTGAACAAAATTGTAGCTCAAGAACACAACAATGCTTTCAAGAAATAGCTCAAAGAAGTAAGAATACTTGAAGCAATTTATCTTATGATTTTTGGGTATTGTGTTGTGTTCAAATGAGGTTTAAGAGGGTCTATTTATAACCCCAAAACCTCATATAACCGTTGGAAATATTTGGCAAAACTCCCATTTGAGAAAACAAGAGTTTAAGGGCAATAAGTCTTCTGCCCGTTGCCATATAATCGATTAATTCAAATAACTAATCGATTAGTAACAAAAACTATCCGTTGGAGCCTAACGGTAACAAAGATAATCGATTATCACAGCCAGATAATCGATTACTTGAGGTAGATAATCGATTATCTGTGCCTGATAATCGATTCCTAAACTCTCTGGAAATACATTACTTACTCTCTGGAAATGCACTAATCGATTATCAAGTACTGATAATCGATTATTGACTGAGGCCAAGAGATAATCAATTATCTATATTAGATAATCGATTATTGGCCTTATTCCAATATCGATAAGTTTATTAATTGTGAAAATACAAGTTTGAGAATTGTTTCTAATGTTATTTTAAAAACGTTTTTAGACTTTGAGTTAAGTTCTTAAAAACGAGAGATAATTCAAAATAACAACATAAAAACTCAAACTAAAATTACGACTAAATGCATCGTCTTTTGTTCTTCAATCTTTTTGCTTCAACATCAACTTGTTCCATTTATTGATTTGCATTTCTAGCATCTTGAGAGCTTGACTTGTAATCACAACAAGGTCCGTAGCAATCTCGTCATCTCATCAATAATGGTTTGTTGATTATCAAAACCTACAACAAGACACAAAGTCATTAGTTAAGGTTTCATGAATGCGTTTCCAACACTTGAACCTCTCAAGTCTAAGCTGCTCCTCCTCACATGATGCTGCCCTAAATGCGGGTTGAACCGGAACAACAGGTTGTGCTGGTATAACCTCTGGGACCTGATCTACATGGACCCGCAACTCTGGGGTACGGGTCGAGAGAGTCTGGGCTCCTCCCGCAGCCTGAGATATGGCTGGTGCAAGTGGAATCAACCCCGCTTGAGCTAGAGTACCAAACAAGCCCAAGAACTGTGCGAGGATCTCCTAAAGAGCAGGGGTGGCAACAGGCGCCTCGGGTGCCTACCCCCCAACTGGAGCTACTGGTGGCTCCTCTATCGCAGCTTGGGCTGGTTCTCTGGCTACACCACGTACCCCTCCTCAGCCTTTGTCCCGGCACCTGCATCTCGCGGCTCTAGCAAGGGGCGCGGGTGCCTGATCGTCGGATCCAGCAGTACGTGTCCTCACTATTTGTGAGAGAATAGAAAGTCAAAGATTCAGTTTCGAAGTAAACCAATTCGCACGATAAGGAATCAAAAAAAGTGAATTTCTCCTAACAGTTCCATAGCCTCTCGAAGATAAGTACAAATGTCTCTATACTGATTTGCATGACTCTACTAAACCTACTTATGACTCGTAATACCTATGAACTAGAGCTTTGATACCAACTTGCCACAAAAACAATTTCCCTCCATAGGATGTCATGATGGCACCTAGTCTCCATCACTATGTAAGCCTAACATTTAATAATACTTGACAAAAATAATCAACAAAATGTTAAAACAAGTCGGATAATCTGATATAAACTCCTGAAATAGAATCTCAACAAATACCTTCCCAAAATCGGTGGAACTCAGTCATAAGCTCTACAGAGTAAGCTAATATGTCTACTACATCACTATCTCAATGAAAATACAACACGAAGTAAAAAAAATATAAAAAAAATAAATAAGGGAAGGTGACTCCGAGGCCTGCAGACGTGGACTAGGTATACCTTGAAGTCTCCAAGAACAGCAACTCAAATCAACTCTAGCATCCAGTACGGGCAGACGTACCTGGATCTGCACAAGAGATGTGCAGAAGCATAGTATGAGTACACCACAATGGTACCGGTAAGTATCCAGCCTAACCTCGGTCGAGTAGTGATGAGGCCAAGCCAAGACATCTACTAGGATATAATTAAACAATATGAAAACATAAGAACGATAAATAATGGAAGACAGAGAATAACATATACAAAACAAAATAATAGCATGAACTAATATTGAAATTTTAAGCATGTAAATAACATAAAGGAAGCAATTAAAGAGAACCATAATGAGTGTATCCAGACAACAACCGATAGAACAAGGAAGAAACAAAACAGCAAGAAGTGTTCTCACCAAAACTCTTTGCAACATGAGATAAGCAACAAGAATCACAACGAGGTACTGCCTCGTGTACAATATAAATCTCAACCAAGGTATCACCTCGTGTATATATCAAGAATCACAACCGAGGTACCGCCTCATATTCACAATTCATAATTTAAATCACAATCTTTTCTTATACCGGCGCGTGAGCCTTACATTTAAATTGGTTTTGAAAATAGTTTTTTTGAAATAGCTACACGCACTTTAGCCCACCTTATGACGCCACGTGGCTTCACGTAATTCCCTTACAAGCAACACGCACATAAGTCCCTCCTTATACTGCCGCATGCACATTAACCCCAAGCATTATACCGTCGCATGCGCGTCAATATCACATCACAATAACAACTCGCGCCACAAGTTCCCATATACCATAACTTGCCAACAATCAACAATATCAATATTTCCAAAATAATAGCCCAGGGCTCCACCACAACGTGTATAAGAATATCAACAACAACAATGAATATAAAATGCTCAACAAGGAAGATGTTTCAAAATAACAATTTCGTCTCATTGTGATAACGGCTTCCACAACTTCAGCACCAATAACTCAACAATGAGAGATAATGTATAACATCGATATTAAATAAGAATAACTCACAATGAAAGAGATAACGTGAAACAATGACTTCAAATAATGGAAATCAACAAGGAAACAGATAACATTAACAATATAATCAATAATGAAGAGATAACACGAACAATAACTTCAAATAATGATAATCAACAATGAAAGAGATTACATGTAACTATAATATAGGCAACAAGTTCAACCAAAACATGAGAGCAATTTATCAATTAGGATGTAGAGAAAGTGTAAACCACATACAATCCGTATACCCACTCGTCACCTTGCGTACACGGCTTTCACATAGCACAAATGAATCAACCAATACCAATCCTAAGGGGTAGGTCCCCCCACACAAAGTTAGGCAAGATACTTACCTCAACTAAGCCAATTTAATCCTCTGAAATAGCTTTTTCCCTAAAATTCGCCTCCACACGGCTGAAATCTAACCAAAATCGACTTAATATCATCAAATATGCAAGGAAAATCAATTATAATAGAAAAAGCGATGATCTTTACACTTTTTCCAAAAGGTCAACAAAAGTCAACCCAAGACTCACCCGGTCAAAACCCGGGTCCAATGGTAGATTCCGACAACCATGACCCCACGAGTTTATATATGTGATTAGTTTCAAAATCCGAGTCCAAATCGACTCTCAAAACTCAAATTCTTATTTTTCATAAACTTGACAAAGTTTCACAAACGTTCACTTTGATTCACGTGATTTTGATGTTAACATCTAAGATATATTGATGGAATATGATTAGAAATAGATTAAAATCACTTACCCAGAGTTTATAGGTGAAAATCCCCTCTCCAAATCACATCCTACTGAGTTTAGTGTTCAAAAATGAGAGAATGTTTTCAAAAATCCGTATCCCAGCCATTTGTACCAGCCACAGTTATCTCATTTGCGACATAGGGATCGCATTTGCGAACCCTCGCAATTGCGGGACCAGGGCTCGCATGACAGCCTCATGCATCAGCCCATTTGCGATAAAAGGCTTCGCAATTGCGAAGATGGGAATCTTGCAGCGAATAAACGTTCACAAATGCAAACTAAGGCAAAATCTGATAAACTTCGCAAATGCATAGGGGAAGTCGCAATTGTGACATATGAGCTCCCACTGTCACCTTTGAAATTGCGATGCTGGTGCTCGCAATTGCGATACCTGAGCACCAGCAGCACCAGCAGTTCAATTTCAATTCAAAACCATGTATGAAACTCGTCCGAGCCCTCAAGGCTCCAAACCAAACATCCACACAAGTCTAAATATATCATCAAACTCACTCGCGCGATTAAAATACAAAAATAACATCTAAAACTATGAATCGAACACTAAAATGCATAAGTTTCAAAGTAAATTTTAATAACTTCTAGAATTGCAACAAGATGTCCGAATCCTACCAATTCAACTCCAAATGATACCAAATCTTGAAGACAAGTTCTAAATAGCATAACTGACCTATTCCAAGTCCCAGAATCCAATTCCAAACTCAATTACTAAAAGTCAACCTACGGTCAAACTTTTCAACTTCAAATTGCCAAATTTTGAAAAATCAGCACAAATCAACCTACGAACTTCCGAAATCAATTTCGGGCATACGCCCAAGTCCGAAATCACAATACGAAGCTATTAGAGCCATCAAAACACTGTTCCGGGATCATTTTTGCAAAAGTCAATGTTTGGTCATCATTTCTAATTTAAGCTTCTAAGTTAAAAATCAAAGGGTCCAAACTAACCCGAAAGCTTCCCGGAATGAAACTAACCGACCCCGCAAGTCATAAAATTATAAACACACATGTGTGAAGCATAAAAAGGGTAACGAAATGCAATTATACAAAACGATCGGCCCAGTCGTTACAGGTCTCAAATTAATGGGCTTCTTCCCAGGTAAAAGTTCAATCGCATGGTCAGAGTCGCGATTGGGGGCAAACCTTTGGGGTTTTGGAATAGTTCAGTATACTTGCCCAATAACTTAGCCATCTCCTGAGGAATCGATTATCCTTTTTCTCAAGGCTCATCAGAAATATTTTGAACATGAGTTATATTGCCTTTTGGTGAATACCCTAGAAATAACCTTGGTATACACGTTAGAGACTTCTCCTTCGCCTAAATAGCCTTGTAATGTCACTCACTCGGATTCATATATAAATGAAATCCTTAATGGATGAGTGTGTAATGAAATTGGTGTCATGGTATCAACCCAATAAATTTCCAACACTATATTACAACCACGAACCTTTAATACTCCTAAATTTTATTTAAAATCCATCTCTTGCATTTTTCAACTTAAATTGCGGCATACCTTCTTAAACTCAAGTAATACCCGTTTGCCACCTTAACACGTATGGGCCGGCCCAATTCTTCTACAAAGGTTGAGCTAATTTTCGTAACCTGCGGATTAATGAAATTGTGGGTCAACACACTATCAATTAATATCACCGTCTTCTACTCTTTGATCCATCCTATAATCTTAATTATTGAGGGAGATTTGCTTCTACCTAAGATAGCGTCCAAAGTAACCTCATAGGTGTCGGTTGCCTCACCTTCCGGTTTCATCGCCTCTTCATTTACATCAACGAGTTCTTCAGCCTCCATAGTATTGATAGCTCGATCTTGCAAACATGCTTGGGTTCCATTGCTCGTGACAATGGTAACACAAATTCTTCTCTCTCATCATCTCAAGTGTTGTCTTCTTTTGATTTGGATTTTCGGCGTTCACAACTGTTAGATTTTTTAGCAAAGAGTTAAAGATAGTAGGTTAATGAGTAGGCTGAGTGGGGTAAGCTTTGTGAGAGAGTTATTGGTCCATTTACTAAAGTGCATTAAAGGAACTTTCATACAATTTTGCACATTTGTAAATCAAGTAGAGTTGTGGGCCTAGCAAATTGCCCAAGAGGCATATATCTAGCTTAAGGACTCCCATGAAACATTACACAAACTGAGGCTCTATTATTAAAATCATAAACATTTCACTTTATCAAATCGTCTTTGACAACTTTCAACACGGATGATCTGGTCAAGACAATTGAACTCTTTAATAATTTCGTCAAGAATACTATTACCAACATTTGACAAATATCAATACAGAATTTGGCTCAAGAGACACATCCCCCTTGATCCACCAAATAACCATCCAGCTAGTAATCAGCAAAATTTTTAAGTGTATGGCCATATAATCAAGCTTTTTGTCCTTTGTTACTTGGTATAAGTTGAAGAATTTCTCACAATGACGTAACCAAATTCAAGGATTTTTTACATCAAATTCTTGAAACATTAACTTGACTTTTGGTAGTTTGAACTGTGAGTTATTAGAAACAGGCCCATCCGATATTTATGAGGCCTATCCCAAAGGTGTGGGTTGAAAGGTTTCAAAAGGCATTGAATACGGCTGGGAGGGTTAATTCAAAAGTTAAAGGGTAAGAAATAGGTTTGTTTATTGGGATTGTAGAGAATGAGCTAATAGGATTGGTGAAGATGGGGTTCATGAACATTGGGTAGGTTTGAGGCTAAAGGCTTAGGTTGACATAGGGTGTGAGTTAATATGTGAAAAAGGAGGTATTGAAGACATTGGGTATGAGCTCATCTGAGGAACAAAAGGTTGTGTAGATGTTGGGTACGGGCTCACTGTGGAATTAAGGGCCGGGAAGTACAGGAATAAGTTGAAATGAATATATATATATATATATATATATATATATATATATATATATATATATATATAATATGTATATACGTGGAAGGTGGTCTAAATATTGCAACAAAAGGGTTTAAGAGAGTTCTTGGCGGAATATCAACAGAGGCTCTAGTGTTAGTCAGTAAACAATAAAGTTGTAGGGGTGAAACAGATAAAGCGGGGTTCCGAGTACTACCTCCAACAGCAGATTGACCTGCTTCAATTGAGAGTTCACCTTGAGTGCTGGCGATAATGGAACGATCTGACAACGAAGGATCTGCTTTATTTTGGTTAGTCATCACTAATAGCAAGTCTTCGATGTGTTTGGTGGAGCTTCAAAATTCCACTATATTTGCTTAAAAGTTCCCCTGCTTATTCTCCAGTTTATCCATACATTTTATAGATTCCTACATGAACATTTGTAGCTAAACTTCGACTCGCCGCAACCCATTATCTGGAGATGGCTTTTTTTGTTTATCCACCATTTTGAATGCCAAGAGTCGAGGCTCTAATACTAAATTCTAGCGTTCGAGCTATTAAATTGCAAGGGAAATAGAACAATAAAGCAAAAGAAAAAATTAAATTAAAAAAAAAGATTTCATATCATCAATATGCGTCAGATTACTATGATTGGGATATAAATATCCACTAGGCTAGCTAAGAAATGTAACAACCTTTCTTAGAAATTGACAGGTGCTCGATTCCAGAACCTTATGTTAGACAAAAGGACTTTACCAAATGGAATAGAAAGCTAAAGTATGAAAACGGAAATAACAAAACTACCGTACTAATAGTAATAAAAAGGAAACTTAAGGATTTATATCATTATGGCCTCATCTCTATAACTTACTCAACTGGCTCCTCTACGATATTTGTCGGACCACGATATTAAGGATATCAATCAAATCGTAATCCTAAATTTATGTGTTCACAAACCTGCAATTCTTTTTAACTTACCATTCAAATAAGTCTCAGGATTGGTAATGTTCCCCAATTTCACCATGGACTCCGCGAGTTACTCGAAGAATACAATATTTGCAGCATATTCCTCAACAAGTTTTTTTGTTTGAAATCCAAGGAAACTTGAATAGAGTTCTTGCTCAAAATTAATGAGTCCTTCTCCTCTAAGCAAAATATGGTAATAAGAATTGTCAAAATAAATAGGGTGTGACATATCTTTGTTGTCTGATTCAGTTTCAATAGGAGGACATACTGATTTCAAGTTGCTTAGGTATGTCTGAGAAATTGGTCAATGAAGTAGTCATTGGGAAATCTCCATATATTCTCTTCTTGAAATTCACACAGCGAGCCTTCCCAAGTCTGTGTACACCTGCCATTTGTAGCAAGCCAAGAACAAGATCTTTTGTAAGTTTCCAAAGTACAGTCGATCCTAAACTTCAATTAACTTGAAGGTATTGTTAATTAATAAAAAGTGTTTACCACCCCAATTGTCTCTATTTTGTTTTTGGCCCTTGAATATGTACAAATTGAAAGCAAAATTTCTGACTTGGAAAGTTGTCAACTTTTCAAATCCATGTTGTTTGGAGCTTTTTTCTTTTTATTTTTCATGTGACGTTTTCTTGTGGTAGTTGTATCTCTTTGCTCTTTTACTCTTTTTATTTTTTCCTATTATGCCATTGTGTGAAAAAAGTTCATCGTGATAATTGATTTCCCTAAAGATTGTCTATTAATTAAACAGTTCATACCAGAAAGAGCAACCATATCAGTAACAGAAAGTCCCTGAGATATAAACCTAGAAATAATAGAAATTAAGCCCATCTTCAGCAGTTGGAAGATTTTTATCAGTTAAGGCATATCCTGCACTTCTTGAGTCTTTTCTACCTAATGGAACATTCCAATATAGTCCATCAACCTGCGACCAACATACACATTATTTATTCACCACTTAAGCTTAGTCCTATAATAATCCTAAACAAATTATCTTCTATGCATCGAGAGTATTTCGTATTTTTGCACCATCTGATTAAGTTAACCTACAACAACGACAAGTAATATTTTATAACAAAATCTGATACATTAATATATTATTACCGGTTAAATTGCACTGACAGTAAAATGCTTAAAATAGTGACTAAACTAAGAAACCTAAACGCAATATATTAATTTTAGTAACACAATAATCACCAGAAGAACTGCATCTTTAGCAGCTACTGTTAGAATATCAGCACAAGAAACAATTCTAGGGCACTCTGATTCAAGCCTGTTTTTAATTCTATCAATAATTCTGAATCCTTTCAATGCATTCTTGTTGTTGGGTGCTTTCTTTTCTCCTTGTAAAGTCACCGTATCGTCCAGCAATACCGAGCCGTCGCAACCTTGAAAAATTAAAATTAAGCTCTTTCTTTTCCAGCAGCTTCAACTGGTTTTTGTAATTACAAGCAGAAATAAAACTGTTTTACCAAAGAAATTAACACAGTTGGAAATGTCGATTAGTACTCCCTCTAGTTTCAAAACCTATTCATTTCGGTATTTGTCAGGGAAAAAGAAATGACGATTTAAATGAGTTTAAGTTCTATGTATTGACGAAGTAAAAAATAATTGCGCAATCAGGTAACTGCAAGTATGTCCCTTGATAAATATCATTAATTGGTAATTCGTAAAAATAGCAAGTTACCTCGCATTATAGATTAAAATTCGTTGATAGTGTAAAAAACTATTACTCCATCCGTTCATTTTTACTTGTTCATTATTGATTTTGCACACCTCTTAAGAAATAATAAATAAAGTGTATAATTTACCATGATACTCATATTATTAGTGTATAATCTTAACGAATTTGGAAAATGATTGGGAATAACTAATTAATGTTAAGGGCAAAATATAAAAAATAAATTATTTTGCTCTTGATATGCGAAAAGTGACAAGTAAAACATGATAATTTATTTTTAAAATACTTGACAACTAAAGTGAACGGAGGGAGTACATAATAAGAGCGTGTAACTTAAATAATTTAGAAATACAAGAAGCATTTATTGAATTTTTTTCCCCCAAATTTACTGTTACTGCTACAATTAATTAAATATTAATTAAGTGAGACATTTAAGAGCGATAAAAGACAGTTAGATAATACTCTTACAACTAAGTATGGTAAATATTTTTAGGGGTGTGCAAAATCCTTAAAAATGGATTATATTGACTGGATGTAGCATCTTTTACCTGAACAAAGCAGTCATGGAAATGTAATCTCAAAATCAAAGCAGCATTACGAATATGCTAAGTACCAAAACCACGCATTCCAATTTCAGAATTCTCGAGTTAAGAGAATAATTAGAAGCCATTTCTTTTAGCTAAATTTCTTGCTTTGCTAGTAGCTTTCTGAGGCTAGTTTGTCGTAAAGAAAAAGATTAAAAAACAAAGATGATTAAGACTGTGAGTTGTGTTAGGATCGATTCACTCAAACACTCTGAACTGATGAAGAAGATGAAGAAATCTTGAAGAGAGAAAAGTTAAGGTAGAGAGAGAGAAACAAAACGTGAGAGACTTATTTCGTGGTAACACCCCGTTAGGGTAAACTTCCACGGTGGCGGGATTTATATATATTAATAATTAAGGGTATTTACAATACAAAAAGAATAAACAGTACAACCTATATATAGATCCCAAATAGTCCCAAACCTATAAGAGAAAGGTCTCCCAATTTGACCAGGATTATAGGTTTTTCTTTCCCAAATCTATGAGGACAATGAGTTTTCCTAAACCTATAGGGATTATGGGTTTTTTAAAAATACAGGGAAATAATTCAAGTCCATCACATATTAATCAGGCTCCACACCTAACAATTCTCCTACTTGGAGACTGATTCAGTCGTCCAAAAATTGTCCCAAGATCATCAATATCTTCACTACATTGCACCATCTGTAGAAACAAACTACAGAAGACCAACTGAGGTTTTGCAGTTTCTCAACATCAACACATTTCGTCAACATGTCTGCTGGATTCTTTGCACCCTCTATCTTCTCCAAACACATGTCACCATCCTCCACTGCCCTGCGAGTGAAATGGTACCGTTTTCTGATGTGCTTTATCTTCGAATGATAGACTGGGTTCTTCACCAATTGTATGGCACTCTGGCTATCTAAATAAAGAATCTTCCCGCTCTGCTTCTTGCCCAACTCTTCCAGATAATCTGCCAGCCATATCATCTCCTTTCCAGCTTCAGCTATTGCCACATACTCAGCCTCTGTTGATGAAAGAGCAACACACTTCTGAAGCCTGGACATCCAACTCACTGCTGTACCACCTATGGTGTAAATGTATCCGGATGTGCTCATGCTCGAGTCCACATCACCACCAAGATCAGCATCCACAAAACCTTGCAGATTCACTTTGCCTTTGCCAAAACTAAGTGAAATACTGGATGTACCTCTCAAATATCTCAGAAGCCACTTGACAGCTTCCCAATGCTCTTTCCCCGGATTTGCCATGTACCTACTAACAACTCCCACTGCATGTGCTATGTCAGGTCTAGTGCAGACCATAACATACATCAAACTCCCAACTGCTGAAGCATATGGAATAATTGCCATCTGCTCACGCTCTTCAGCTGTCTTGTGTGACTGCCCCTTTGACAATTTTATGTGTTTTGCCAAAGGAGTAGTCCTGGGTTTAGCATCACTCATCCGGAATCTGCCAATACCTTCTCAATGTATTGCTCCTGGGTTAGATTTTAAAGTGCCAGCAGATCTATCCCGAGAAATCCTCATCCCCAGAATCTGCTTCGATGCACCCAAATCTTTCATCTCAAAAGCTGAAGACAGTCTTGCCTTCAGATTGTTTATCTCCCTCATACTGGATCTTGCAATCAATATATCCTCTACATACAAGAGTAGAAACACCTAAGAATCAGTGTATTTCTTGAAGTAACAGCACTGATCCTTTTTAGCCCTGCAAAAGCCACTCTTGGTCATGAAGGAGTCGAACTTTTTGTACCACTGCCTCGGTGCTTGCTTCAACCCATACAAGCTCCTGTTGAGCTTGCACACCATGTGTTCCCTGCCCGGAACTACAAATCCTTCTGGTTGTTGCATACAGATCTCCTCGTCTAGATCTTCATGTAAAAATGCTGTTTTTACATCCATTTGCTCAAGATGCAAATTCTCTGATGCAACAATACTCAACAGAATTCGGATAGTAGTTAATTTCACAACAGGAGAAAATATTCCAGTATAATCAATACATTTCCTTTGTGAATATCCTTTAACCACTAACCGAGCCTTGAACCTTCTTTTACCGTCTGGTTCTGCCTTGATTCTGAACACCCACTTGTTCAACAAGGCTTTCTTCTCTGCAGGTAACTCAGTCAACACCCAAGTGTTGTTCTTCTCAAGGGAGCTCAACTCCTCATTCATGGCTTGCTCCCACTTGATTGAATCCTCCACCTGTAGGGCCTCATCGAAAGAATCTGGTTCCCTTTCATCAGTCAACAAAAGATAATGTAATGAAGGCGAATACCTGTCTGGTGCTCTGATGGTCCTTGATGATCTCCTCAACAGCTGCTCAGGTGTCACTTGTTCCACCATAGGTTCTTCAGCAACAGCGTCTGGAGTTGGTTGAGTTTCTTCCGCAACATCTCTGGGTGTACTCTTCTGCAACTCAAGCTCAACTCCCACTTGCTTCGTAGTCTCTGAAACCTTCTGCTCTCTGTCCTTGTATAGGACAGACTCATCAAATGTCACATCACAATGACTCAGGATCTTTCTGTTCTTGTCATCCCAAAACCTGTAACCAAACAAGTCAGAACCGTAGCCTATGAAGTAACACTTCACAGCCTTTGCATCAAGCTTGTCTCTTTTCTCTGGATCAACATGAACATAAGCCGTGCAACCAAAATTCTCAAGTGTGAGTACTTGAGCTTTTTTTTCGTCCACACCTCCTCTGGTATCTTGAATCCCAGGGGAACTGATGGTCCCCTGTTGATAAAGTATGCAGCTGTGCTCACAGCATATGCCCAAAACATCTTGGGCAGCCCACAGTGTATCCTCATGCTCCTTGCACGCTCATTCAATGTTCTGTTCATCCTCTCAGCAACTTTATTCTGCCTAGCCTTACCGGGAACTGTCCTCATCAATCTAATTCCCTCAGCTGCACAGAATTCTTTGAACTCTTACTTGTCATACTCTCCTCCATTGTCAGACCTCAGGCATTTGATCTTTAAACCAGTCTGATTTTCAACTTCAGCTTTCCACCTCTTAAAAGTCACAAACACATCTGACTTATGCTTCAAGAAATAGACCCATACCTTCCTGCTGAAATCATCAATGAAGGTGACATAGAACCTGGATCCTCCAAGTGATGAAACTGGAGATGGTCCCCAAACATCTGTATGTACCATTTCCAACCGCACTTTCTTCAGCTCTCTAGCAGTCTTTGTGAAGCTAACTCGTTTCTGTTTTACCATAACATAGCTTTCACAAAGACCCATGTCAACAGACTTCAGGCCCTCTAATGCTCCTTTTGCAACAAGCATCTTCATTCCTTTAGCACTCATGTGTCCAAGTCTTTTGTATCACAGACATGAACCGGAAGCACCCTCAGCGACAACAACCATGTTAATACACCCTGCAGTGGTGTACAAGGTTCCAGATTTGGTGCCACGAGCTACAATCATAGCACCCTTCACAATCTTCCACAAACCTTTCCCAAACTCTGCTGTATAGCCTGTGCTATCCAACTGACCAACAGAGATCAAATTTTTCTTGAGAGCAGGAATATATCTGACATCCTCTAATGTCCACTGGTTTCCTGATGGGGTCTTTATGCAGACATCCCCCTTTCTTTCAATCTCCAAGGCTTTGTTGTCAGCAAGATACACCTTCCTAAAATTTCCAGATTTGAAATTTTGGAACAATTCCTTGCTTGGAGACGAATGAAAGGATGCACCAGAATCCAAAATCCAGGATTCGACCGGGCTGTCCACACTAAGGATTAGAGCATCCCCAATGTCTTCTGCTGAATTTATAGAATCATTATCATCTCCAGATTTATGATTTTGCTTCTTCTTTGGTTTCGTACAATTTGTCCGATAGTGCCCTTTATCTCCACAGTTCTAACAAATCACGTTGGGTCTGTTCGGAGATTTTCCTCGATTCTTTGATTTTGATCGGCCATGTTGATTTTGGCCCTTCGACTTGCTTCTCCCCCTTCGGTCAACGCTGAGAGCACTGCCCGATGAATCTCCCACTTCTCGTTTGTGAATGCTTTCGCTGAGAACAACATCACGGATTTCATCAAACTTCAACTTCTCGGATCCATGGGAACTGCTAATCGCAGCAACAACAGTATCCCAAGACTCGGGCAGAGATGACATCAAAATCAACGCCTTAATTTCATCTTCGAAATTAATTTCCACAGTACTCAGTTGACTCACAATCATATTGAACTCATTTATATGATCGGCAACAGATCCATTCTCAGACATCTGTAAATTGGACGATCTACGCATCAAATATACCTTGTTCATCGCCGATGGCTTTTGGTACATATTTGATAGCGCCTTCATCAGATCTGCCGTAGTCTTCTCCTTAACGATGTTGAACGCCACGTTTCTCGATAGAGTCAACCGGATCAACCCCAACGCCTGGCGATCCTTAAGCTTCCACTGCTCCTCTGTCATGGAAGCCGGCTTTGCCTCAGTCAAGGGTTCGTGAAGATCTTTCTGGTACAGATAGTCTTCGATCTGCATCTTCCAGAAACCGAAATCGGATCCATCAAACTTCTCGATTCCAATCTTCGAACTCTCCATCTTCAGTGATCGTGTTGAATCTCCAAAGCTCTGATACCAGTTGTTAGGATCTATTCACTCAAATACTCTGAACTGATGAAGAAGATGAAGAAATCTTGAAGAGAGAAAAGTTAAGGTAGAGAGAGAAAAAAAATGTGAGAGACTTATTTCGTGGTAACACCCCGTTAGGGTAAACTTCCACGGCGGCGGAATTTATATATAGTAATAATTAAGGGTATTTACAATACAAGGAGAATAAACAGTACAGCCTATATATAAATCCTAAATAGTCCCAAACCTATAAGAGAAAGGTCTCCCAATTCGACCAAGATTATAGGTTTTCCTTTCCCAAATATATGAGGACAATGAGTTTTCCTAAACCTATAGGGATTATGGGTTTCCTAAAAATACAAGGAAATAATTCAAGTCCATCACATATTAATCAGGCTCCACACCTAACAAGTTGTATAATAGAAGAAAGAAGTTAACTTAAGAATTTGGAGAATTGGACGTCGTTTTCCTAGTCACATGTCTGGTTAATTCCTATATGATTTTAGTATAACTCTTAAGAATGTAAGTGAGACGACCCGGCTAGTCGTCTTGTGGGTTACTGCTCCGTCTTTCCCTTTTTCTATCTCATTATGTTGTGCTATCTGTGTTTTACGTGACCAAGTTGAGTAGTTGCGTTCGGAGTGAATTTGGTAAGAAATGAGACATTTAGTCTCTTTCAAGAAGGGTTAAATCGGAAAAGTCAACCAGATGTTGACTTATGAGTTAGAGGCTCGGGTGTGAGTTCCGACGGTTCTGTTAGTTTCGGGAGGTGATTTATGACTTAGGAGTGTGATCGAAATTGGTTTTGGAGGTCCGGTGTAGAATTAGGCTTGAATTGGTGAAGTTAGAATTTTGGCGATTTCCGGTTGTTAGGCGAGATTTTGATCCGAGGGTCGGAATGGAATTCCGAAAGCTACTATCACTCCGATATTTGATTAAGCACTGGTATGCAAAATTTCAGGTCATTCGGACGTGGTTTGGTTGGTCTTAGATCAAAAGAGTGACTTAGAAGATTTTGGAACTCTTAGGCTTGAATCCGACGTGAAATTGGTGTTGAGAGGTTGTTTTGCGCGCTCCGAAGGTTGGAACAAGTTTGAATAATGTTATGGAATATGTTGGCGTGTTTGGTTGAGGTTCCAGAGGCCTCGAGTGAGTTTTGGGTGGTTAAACGGACTAATTCATCGTTGGAAAAGAAAGTTGCAGAAAACCAGATGTTGAGAATGCGGTCGCATTTCTCAAATGCAGACCGCATATCTCTCAAAGAGATCGCAAACCCAGGCAGGTTTCTGGGCAAGGTTCATGTCAGAAATGCGGTAGGAAATGCGGTCGCATATTTAACATGCGGACCGCATATCTGACATCGAGATCGCAAACTGAGACAGAAACCTGGACAAAATTTAACGACAAAAATGAGGTCAAGAATGCGATCGCATACTTGAAATGCGAACCGCAAACCCTGCTTAACATTGAAATTGCGATGAAGACTAGGGTACAATTTGAGATGGCTAAGTCAAATATGTGGACCGCATATCTGTTGTGCGACAGATATGCTATCGCATATAGGGCCGGACAGGGGCGTTTTTATCTCGATTTTTGACCCCTTTATAAATAGAAATCAGTGCCTATTTGCCATGCAAAACCCATTTTTCTGTTACCCACGAAGAGAAACACCTCCAAACACCATAAAATCACAGCAAATCAACCTTAAAACTATATCCAAAGGACATTTTCTTGGACCAATTCTCAAGAGGAGTTTTGGCCATCTTGAACATTGTTGGAGCTATAGAGCTCGGGTTGAAGCAAGTGTTGAGGAAATTCTTGGAAGATTTCCAAGGGAAAACATCGGGGTAAGTGTTCTTGACTTAATCTTGGTCGAATTACCCAAACCTATTGCTATTCTAGTATGTAATTTGTGATAAAGTTGGGAGAATTGTGGAAAACCCTTAAGTTTGGATTTAAGATTTGGAGGTGAACCAATGTCGGAATTCGATAATTTTTTATGGTTGAACTCGTTAGGAGGTAAGGGACACGTTGATGTAAAAATTTCTAAACTTCGAGAAGTGGGCCCGGGGCTCGGGTTTTGCTAATTTTGGGATTGCTTAGTATTTATTGATTGTTTTCGCGTGGGCTTTGTTACCCTTGCATATTGTGACATATTAGTTCTAATTTGGATAGATTCGACGCGTGCGGAGGCTTATTCAAAAGGCAAAGGCATCACGGGCTAAGAATTTAGTCGGTTCGAGGTGAGTAGTGATTGTAAATGATGTTATGAGGGTTTGAAACCCCGAATTGCACATCGTAGTGCTATATTGAGGTGAGGCACGCGCTCAATGATAAGCGTGGGGTCGTCTACTACTGGGATTGTGACTTGGTCCATCCCGATTGATGATTTTTACTATATATTTGATTGAAACTGATTTGATATTATCATGAATTGGGCTGATTTCCATATTTGGGCTTCGTGCCGGTTATTTGAACCCTTCAGGGGTAGTTATCACTGTTTCCTCACTGTTTGATTCGTTACTTGAACCCATTCATGTTGTTTTCCACTGTTTTTACATAACAGTCATTTTTACTCAGTTTTGAGATTTAAATGACATTTTAAATGATATAAATGGATCGGGTGGCACGCCGACATGGAGATGATATAAATGGATCGGGTGGCACGCCGCCACGGGATTTGATATGAATGGATCAGATGGCACACCGCCACGGAATATGATATAAATGGATCGGGTGGCACGCCGCCACGGATATGATATAAATGGATCGGGTGGCACGCCGCCGCGGGATCGGGTGGCACGCCGCTACGAGATACAATATTGCGCTTGGGCCGTAAGGGGCCCCTCCTGGAGTCTGTACACCTCCAGTGAGCGCAAGGTACCCAGAGATATTACAGTTGGTAACAATGACAACTGTAGGTTACAGTTGGTAACAATGACAACTGGTAACCAGAGCTGTGAGATTGATACTGAGCCCAGGGATATTACAGTTGGTAACAATGACAACTGTAGGTTACAGTTGGTAACAATGACTTCTGGTAACCAGAGCTGGGAAGATTTTTTTTTAATGATTTCTTACTGATTTACTGTTTTCAATTAATGGTTTACTGCTTCATTATGCATTGCCTTGTGCTCTACGTGTTTCCTTACTT
>MCJB01003225.1:0-13846 GCA_002018475.1 Nicotiana obtusifolia
GTGAGATTACTTCTTTATCTTTCCAATAGCAGTCGTCCTTAACCCGGTCAAGGTGTTGTGGAGTGATAGTACTAACATAATCGGAAACTGGCTCACCTCGACCAGGCACGGAAGATGATTTCTCAACTTTGAAATCTACGCCTATATAACATCCGGTTGGAACAAAGGCATTCAATGGAGGTTCTGTGGAAGATCCTTCTATGTCAAGGGGTTCGGCCCTATCAACAGATCGAGCGGGGGATGGCTGGCGTTGTGGTACGGATTTGGAAGTTTTCGCCATAACTATGAAGAGAAGTATAATATTTTCAGAGAGAATTCTTGAAGTGAGGAAGATGAACAGCGAAGAAGCAATAAATGGATCAACAACGGAAAATAAAGAGACGAAACAAGCCCAAAGGGTAGTATTTAAACTATTTCAGAGAACTGCGGTACGGAGTACGACGCGAATGATGGCTGGGATACGAGTGGCGATTGAGACGTGAAGCATTAAATGCGATGTAAGAGAATAGACCAGTGCAAAAAACAGGTAATGATTACCTATACTAGCTACTAGTGTGTCATTGCTAGGCCATCACACAGGGAGGCTCTAGAACAAGAGACGTCGATAAAAAGGGTTTCTGAAACCCGGTATAAGATATTATCGATCGTTTGATTGATAACCATAAATTAAGGGAAGTTTCACGTCGTTTATTGTCCTAACTCCCCAATAAACGAGGGGACTATCTGTATTGGGTTAAATAGTCGTAAAGCCGGGTCGGAAACTACTGAAGTTATATTGTTTGGGCTAAAATCACGAAGTCAAACATGAGAATCGAAGTCGGTTCAGGAAAGATCACACGATCGAGGATCGATCCTTACCCCTTATACCTCGCCTCCGGACAGATCTTACATCTATATCTCTTTATGATGCTCGTACTGCTATTTTAGGAATATTAAGTGTATTGAATCTCATAATAAATGAGGCTTTCTTTGTAATCCATTTATAGCTTTTATTGTAACCTTTGCACTCACCCATGTAACCTTTGCACTTACCCATGTAAATTAAATATAGAGACTTCTAGGCTTCCCCAGGCGGGAAGATTGGTTTATAAGGGTGAAAGACATCCCCTTTTTGGCACACTTTCTGGCCAGACAAGAAAAATATACATGTTCTTCATAATCTTCTCTATTATCTTCTTTTTATAATTTCTTATTGAATGACAATTTGATTATTCTATTATTATCTCAATTCTAAGACTACGAATTTCGCCTTTATTTGATAGCGAAAGAATTTACAGATCCTTAACCCTATTATAAATTCAATTGTTATCCAATATTTAGGGTAAACAATTTACATCATGAAAAGTTTTAAACAAAAGGCACATCCAAAATAACTCCAGATTTTACATAACTGAAAAGAGATAAAATGTTGATATTTTTGTAAGCAAAATGGAGACAAACATCTGTGAGTCCCTTAGGAGGGAGTACTGGAGCCAGGCCAATAAGTAACAAAAGACTTTACTCCCAATATAAGACTCTTCGGTGCTAATCCAAATTTAATCCGGCCCCAATACAAATATCGGATACCGAGTAGGAAATCAAAAATAGAGGAATTAAAGGGAATGATTTGTAGTAATTGAAAAGCCATGTCGTAGATGAACCTACGGACCTTATAACATGTTTTGTGGTTCTTATGCATGCATCATGCCCAAATACTTAATTTGCTGGTGAGACAATGCCTCACGTGCGAACTATATGGTCCAGCTCAAAATTTGTGTGTAAATAAAGAATCATAAAAATAAATAACTTCGACTAAAGGCGCATACAATGGAAAAAAAAAATTTGTAATAAAGTAGCTTGGAAGAACCTTAAAACAGATATACCTTATTGGTTTTGGAAGATCCAATATATGTTGCTTCACTAATCATCCTGCATTTTAGAATTGTAAAGCATAGATATATTGTAAACCCTCCTCCTTTTTTCGGGTTGGGACCGGTTGTGGTGCAGTAGTTTAACTCAAGCACATTCGGAGTTAGAAACTTGGTTTTTTCATTGTTGAGCTAAAGATCATTAGGTCCCCTACGAGAAAGCTTTCTGAATAATTTCGTCATAAACCACATTATATGTTGAATGATCATCATTACTGTCTGCTGTAGATGGTCGTTTGAACTTTTGGCTTTTGATGTAGCAACGTAAAGTTGACCATGAGAAAAAAGATGTTCACGTAAGTAAATTCCAATAAAATCTAATGTTTGACGTTGAACTTTGCTTTATGGTCATAGCAAAGCACAATCGTAGGGGAAATTGTGTTCTCTTAAATTGAAGAAGTATTTTTTCATCTTGTGAAGGTAACAATGGTATTCTCGGAATAAATACATGTGTATTTTTTAAAATCACCACTTTCAATTTTTGCACTTAAAGTCACAACATGTTAACCGTGCACTATTGCATAAACCTTCGCAAGGATTCAGATTTCGTAATAATATAAGTGGATAATTTTCTTTTAAAGTTAACTTATAAAGCGGTAAATCAGGAGGATCTAAACTATGTAGAAAATCTTCAAACTGGCTTTGATCATTCGATTCAATTGTTTCATCTACTGCAACAAATGTTTCAGACCTTTCTTGGAATTTAGTGATTAACATATTATTTATTTCGTTTACAAAGTGATTCTTCGTCGTTAAAATAACACGAGAGGTTATCATAGATGAATCTGGAGAAAATGCATGTAAATCAGGATACGTTACACTAAACAGTGCATCGAAGGATTCTTCCTTCACTCGTAAAAAGAATAACAAAAGAATCAGGAATCTGTATTTTGTCTTCACAGTTAGTTCTTTCTGTTCCATTTCCAATTCGGAGTAAATATTCACAAAAAGAAGGATCTGTTCTTGCGCACATATTTTCAAATAGGTACAATTTCTCAAGTTTATTCCAAATTTCAGAATACAATAAGCTTTCATGAATAAAATCTTCATTTTTCCATTTCGTACAACTGGTAGAGTTTGTCTAAAGTCACCTCCAAATACAACAACTTTACCACCAAGCATTGTATCGGCGTCCATAATATCTCTCAGAAGTGCATCAAGAGCTTCAATTATATTCTTTTTTTTCCATGGATGCCTCATCCCATACAATTAATTTTGCATCTCTAATTAGACGTGCGAGCGAACTTTGTTTACTAATGTTGCAACGAAAATTATCATTTATATCAATAGGTATTTTGAACCGTGAGTGAGCAGTCCGTCCTCTTGGAAGGATAGAAATGCCACACCAGAAGTTGTAGTTGTTAAAGCTATAAATCCTTGAGACCGGATAGTTGCTAATACTGCGCGATATAAAAAAGTTTTACCTGTTCCTCCAGGACCGTCGATGAAGACAGATCCTTGTTTTCCAAAAAATACTCTTATCAATTACTGTATTATATGAGCGTAATTGTTGAACATTCAATCTCTTCGGTAAGAGCAAGTCTTGTTCACTAACAATTACATTTCATTCAAAATGAACATACTTTGCATCTTTTGTAGTTTCAGAAGCTCTAATCTTTTATGGAATAAGCTTATACTCATTTATATCGTGTCCCATAGAGTGTAAGATATCATTGACATAGCTTAAAACCTTATGCCGAACACCTCTTTCTTCAAAATCAGAGAAATGTTTAGTCTTAGGACATTGAATCTTCAAACATTTCCCATAATTTTTTTGGATTAGCAGGATTGCAATATACTAATAGTATGGCAAATAAACGTCTCAGGCTATATGGCATTTGACAGCTTACAGCCTCCGACATACATTCAGTTAGACTATTGCTACAGTATAATAATCCTCTTTT
Organism: Nicotiana obtusifolia; assembly: GCA_002018475.1. Lineage (NCBI taxonomy): Eukaryota > Viridiplantae > Streptophyta > Magnoliopsida > Solanales > Solanaceae > Nicotiana > Nicotiana obtusifolia. The sequence goes on from MCJB01003225.1 coordinate 3,812, forward strand.
TTCTGCTGATTCTCTAAATGTACTAAAGGGTACCTCGTTAAAAGTGCGAAGATCTTCATATGATTTAGCTCCTCTCACGTTCATCTATAATAACCTAGATAATACCTCTCTCCTTCTGTTGGATGACATGTTACAACACGTCCAATTACGTTGCGTTTTTGCCGACGTGTCCACATTCTATATCATGGAGACCATACAAAATGTTCAAGAAATTCCTTATACAATAATTGCATAGCTATAGCATGTTTATCAGTAGCATTCATAGCAAAAAATTCAGTCAACATTGTTTTTCTAATCATCGAATTATTTAGAATTCTATTCACAGTTTCACTACTTTTAAAAGAAACAAATTGTTGCCCTTCTAAATGTAATTGAAGATGATAAACACTCGCATTCATTTCACTAATAGGAAAACCAAATAAACGCCATGCCGCTTCTAGGGGTGTCACCCATCTAGCATATCGATATTCTTTTATATCATCTATTTCTCTATTGTTATGTATAGAAAAAGCAATTTTATCATGTCCTTTAAAAATGTATTTGCAATTATATTTTACAACTTTAATATTCGAACAAACTTCAATATTCATATGACAATCAAACTTACACAGTAAGTAAGAGTTTGTATGGGACAACCCATGAATTGTCCAAATATTGTTCCCTTATATGTACAAGTTTGTCTGTGTTTCGTCTTCTATAAATTGGATACGAATTCTTTCCTTATGTTTTCTCAGCAAAATCTTTTGGATAATTAAATTTACAAAGCCCCATTTTTCCACACATGAATTCGTAGGATTTAAATCACCACACGGTCCGTGCATCATATGCTGAAGCACGTGCGAATAAAGGTGCTCTTCGGTTTTACGATCAGGCAACTCAGCGCCAACAAACTTATCATAAGATTCAGGTGTCAATAATTTGTATTCATTACTAAGTATGATAAGTAAATGAGCATGTGAAAGACCACGTTTTGAAATTCTATAATATACATAAAAGCAGCAACTTTTCCAAAGATTTTTCTTTTCAAGATATCTGCTTTTAATGCTTCTACTTTTGCTCTGAATACTCGTGATACTAAATCAGGTCTATTTTGAGTTTCATCCATTGATAACAAGTGTTGTTTTATTTCGATGGATTACATGTCATAGTTAATAAAATATCACGTTTTCTAAAATGTTGCACTAATGCAATAGCATCCATATACCGTCGACGCATATCTCTTGGCCATCCTATGAAAGTAACAATGAGGAATGCTTTCTTGCCAACCTTGGAAGCTTCTGTTTCACCAAGTCTTAATAAATCAATAAGCCCTTGTAGCACATCTATTCGAAACAAATCTTGATTAAAAAAATAAAAATCTAATCTTTGTGTTTCTAGCTTTATGAACACATCTACTATAAATTGTTGAGATAATCTTCCACAATGTAGGACATCATTTTTTCATCCTCTCTTATCTGAAATTTGTAACAATAATACTCACGGCAATAACTGTCTCTCTTTTTCGTTTTCCTTTTTCCATAGTCTGAGCTTCCATATCAAGAAATCCATCAATGGAACACATGGTCTTTACACTCCATAATCCTTCATGTTTACAATAACATTGATCTTTTCGTGCAATTTTTTTAATACAACAATGCCATCCGTTTTGACTGTATGGAAATAATAACGAGTATTGTAATGGATCATAACATCCATAATAATAGTTTACTTACTGAATCTTGTCACTGTGCGTGCATATACGAATATGAGGCATAGAAATAGTATCGGCAGCCACCTCTGTTGTAGTTGATAGCTTATATACATGTTGATCCGACTTTGGTTCACATTTAAGCGCGATATAGCAATCAGATAGTTTCGGAACGTTTGTCAAGGATTTTCAAAAAATGAAATATGGATTAATTGAGAGCAGATGCATAAGTCTCTTTACAATTGATTCATTAATATTTCTTGAACAAGCCATTGTGTTAGCCGGTTCATTTTCGTTATCATGAAAGTATAACTGCATATTCTTTCCTTTTTTATCAGAAGGAAGTAAATCAGATATAAAATGATACATTTGTCCTTGAACTCGAAACATATATATACCATGATATCTCCTCGCTAAATCTTTACCATTGGTTACACCAAGTGAGGTAAAGGCAAACATATTGTTTTATGTTCTTCTGATGTAGGTTCAAAAGTACTTAGCTTCTTCAGTGTTGCCTGTATACAAATCTGATAATTCATTAGGAAGTTCATATGAAACTAACTTAACTGACCCGCTGCCACAACAAAATCCAGGAGGTTCATATTGAAACCTTTTTGCATTGCAAAATTTACAGTTTGGAACATGTTTTAATCGTGCATAATCCACATCTTTGTCATTATTGTTCTTATGGATTACTTTGGTCAAGGTATGACCTGTATGTTATAAGTATTGTTAAAAATAAAGACACAGGAAAATATTCTACTAATGAATAGTGTTACTCTAGCGTAAAAGAAATACTAACCTAGGGAAGACATTTTGTTGTCCCTTAGATGTACGCCATGTTGATCCTGGGGCACAAATTGTCACAATTTAGATGTACACCAAGCCGTGATGTACTAACAAAGATGTTCATAGACATTCTAGCTTTACCTCTTTCAAATTAATAAAAAGAGAACAAATCAAAACCCCAAAGATCTGATCTTTTTGCAGAAGTAGAAAAAGTAGAACAGAAAGCATAAATAAAATGAAATGCCTGATTGGAATAAACCTGCTCTTTGTGGTAGATGTGAATCGAAAGAGGCTAACTGCTCTGATTTCGTTGAATTGTTAGGTGAGGTCTGCTGGATTTTGGGGCAATTGATACTGTCCTCTGTCCTTTTTTCGTTATTTTTTAGTTATTGCAGACAGATGCGAATAATTTGGATGTGGATGCTAACATTACAAAGTTTCAACAAGTTCTGTTGAATGAAGTTTTTAGCTTTGAGGAATTGGTGCTTTTCCTTACACTTAAGACATAATATAAGAGTAGCTGAAGCTTTGAACAGCGGAAAACACAATAAAAGCTGAAAGAGGATTTTTATCAAACACCTACAGGACAAAAACGGTAAGAAAAAACATGGGAAAATCCAAATACATATGCAGTGAATTTTCTTTCATTCTACACAGTCTTCTCAATTTTATAGGTGAGAACATATTATTATGTAATATAAGCGTAAAAGATGTCTTCAGCATCCTCTGGTAAAAAGTTTCAAGGTTTTGGAAGTAGCTAACAAAAGATTTGTTCTACTTACCCACTTTATCTGTTTCATAAATCACGGAAAAAGACATAGCTAACTCGAAAGGAAAATTGAGAGAAGACAACGCACAACAAAAGGATAAAACAGAATCTAAAGCGGCGACATCACGGGTTAGCGATGAAATTACATCGGAACACCTTTCAACAGAAGATCCATATTTGAAGAGGTTGACAAATTATCAAACATGAAAGAAGCAGCAGTGGAGAAACACACCAGTAAATAACGGCTTGAAGATGAAAACCCACTAAAGCGAGAGAAAGCAGAGGTCGTCGAGAGTTGTCCAGAGAGATTCGGGAACTTTCATATAGTGTTCTACTGATAATATGGAACACTCAGTTAAGTTACGCAGATATTAAAAATGGGAGACCACGCGTTGGCCATCGGCAGAAAGAGTCAGCTATAAGGTTGAGCTGGAAATCATTGAAACTACAAAAATACCCCCAGACAAATGAAAATATTCAAGGGAACACACACGTTGACACAGAGGTGCCTGTGTTCCGTCTTCTAATAAGTAGGATTATAGAAAATTTTCATTTAATGAGTTGAGATTGTCTTTAATTATAACCATTGTATATTTTGTTTAATGAGTTCAAATTGTTTTTAATTGAAATATCACGACCTAAAACTTCCACCAAGTCGTGATGGCCAAACATAACACCGCTAAGTAAGTCAAACAGCACAAGTTGCTACTATAAAAAGAAATCATCAATATTAATAATAAAGACTACAAAAGAATTATATACAACTATCTCAAGGACTGGTAGTACAAGTCATGAACCACTATGATTTAGATTTACAAGGCTCGTATGAAGAATAAATACAACATCCGTTTAAAGTTTACATAAACAGAATTGAAGTCCGAAACTACCATGAACAAGAGGCAGTTTGAATCGGAAATGTTGGTACGTCTTTAATCCAAGGCCTCTTCTTCCACAGCTATTCAGCTCAAGAATTTGCACGCCGCAGAAATATTGTATGAGTACATCGATCCCATGTACTCAGTAAGTATCTTGACCAACCTCAATAAAATAGTGGCAAAATTTTTAAGTTAAAAGATACTCACTTAACATAATTTGTGCTGTTCATAAGCAAAAGAAAATAACAAGGAGGAAAAAGACAAGTAACAATGAAAGAAATTGAGTAAAAGATATAATGAGCATGTTTCACAAATATAATAAAATACAACACTATTTGGAAGACTGAACGGTAAGAACACAAGATAAAGGAGGGGACTTTAAGGCATGCGAACGGAATAACAATGCTACTTTGAAACCTCATAGCAATTCCGATAAAGCTCACTAGCAACCATCACTAACAGCAATACCTAGATCTGCACACGAAACGTAGAGTGTAGTATGAGTACAATCGACCATATATACTTAATAAGTAGTAAGTCTGACCTCGGGCTGAAAGTAGTGATGAGCTTGGCTGTCACGACCTAAATCTCAACCTATAGTGATGGCACCCAACACACCGGCTAGGCAAGCCGAAAACATAACTATAAAGAACCAGAACAATATAATTTATGGAAATAACATAAGTCTGAACTTCGATATAACAAAATACTGTCAATACAAGGTAAATCCCCAAGAAATTAGTAAATACGGAGTCATAAGCGATACAACAGAATACAAGTCTGAACTAAATAATAATACTGTCTGAATTGACACAACAGTACATAAGAAAAGATAAGTCAAAACTGCGGCCAAGAATGTAGCTCTACCTTGCCTCTCGAAGCTGGGTCCAACAAGTAAATCTACTGCTGATAATGGGTCCCCACAACTGGATCTTCACAATTAAGTGCAGAGTGTAGTATGAGTACAACCGATCAAATATACTCAATAAGTATCGCAATTAACCTGGGGGAGGTAAAAGAAGCAAGAATTATAAATGATACTAGCAATAACATGTACAGTTTTATCATTTTTAACAAGTATAGAACAATAATGAAATCAAGTCATAAAGCACAAGAAGAAGCATCTTTGTATGTATGTCAAATACTCTGCTCAGTCAATGTTTAGTATATAGAGACGATATTGTAACGATCCAACCTGTCATTTTGAGCTTTAAGGTTCCATTCAGTAGTTGAGGGTCTTGAGTAGCTTCATATCGTGTACTATGACTTCCGTGCATGATCGGATTTGATTTCGGATCTTTCAGGATAAATTTGGATGAGTGATTCTTACTTTAGAAACTTAAGTTGAAAATATTGACCGAAGTTTGACATATGTTAAATCTATCTTAGAACGATATTTTGATGGCTCTGATAGGTTTGTATCGTGATGTTGGACTTGGACGTATACTTGGAATCGAATTCGGAGGTCCGCGGGTTGATTTGCGTTTTTTTGCCAAAAATTGACAACTTGAGATTTAGAAGTTTGACCTTAGGTTGACTTAGGAGCGGATTTATGTGGAGGGGAGTGGGGTAGATGCACCCATGTTCCCCTCCCTAGGCTAGGTATAAACAGTACCAATTTTAAAATTATCTATATAAATATATTTGTGGCGACCCATGCTCAAATGACTACCTTGGTACACTGGTAAGTTGATGCCCCTGTATACCCCAGGTGGGATCGATTCCCTGTCACTTTACGTTTTTTTAATTTAATTTTTTTAATATTTAAAAGTCCCTTTTGGCTTAAAACATATCCCACGTTTTTGAGGGGGAATTTAGGTATAATCAATCAAATTCCTAAAAACAAAATACCATGTCTCCTTCTCAACTCTCTCTCTCTCTCTCTATCGGTTCTATGTGACTATGGAATGTGAATTCTTCAAGAAAGAAACAATTTCTCCTTTACATTCTTTTAAAATTCTCAAGTATGTAACTATTCTCTCTCTCTCCTTGCTATGTATTTCAATTCACTCGCTGCTATTCCTCACTCTCTCTTTTATCGTTTTGCTCAATGTTTGAATCTTTTGCCCAGATTTTGTCTTGTTAATAGTGGTTATGATTGTTTATTTCTGAAATGAGAAGCCGTTGAATGCTATTTCTAGAGGGAATTTGGGAGATCTAGGGCTTTGAAGTCTTGAATTTTGATAGTTTATTGAATTTATGCACATATTGTGTTTGAGAAAATTCTTGGCTGAGTTAAAGATTGAAATCCATGAGAAAAAGAATTTATGCGAAGAAATTTAGTGGGACAATAATTTAAGTTTAAAATATCTCCAGATTACACAAGTATAAATGTGTCATATTAATTTGAATGAAATGTGAGAGTTTTTCAAGCTAAGCAACGAAGTCTCTGAAGTGCTAAGAAGATTGATAGTACAAGAAGTGGCATATAAAGGAAGTTTGAGGCCAAAGATAGCTAGGAGATTGAATGGTTTGAATTTTTATACTTAGAATAGTGAGTTATTGAGAAAGTGAGGCATATGTAGGTTTTTGGCTTCTATTACTTGGGACCTCTGTCAAGTTTTTAGTTTTGTTTTTTAGTTGTACATATTAAACAATATAGCTATTAGGTATTGAAAAACTTGCTCCAACAAACACAATTAATGTATATAAGTTCAAACCTACATGTACAGATCCTTAATTTTTGTGCCATAACTTCTTCATCTGCTAACTGATATGCTTTAATGTGATTGGTTTGAATTTTAACAATTTATTTTAATTAAGATAGATTAAATAGAATATTTCATTGTGTAGGAATGATCCATAAGATTAAAATGGATAGATTTCTCACCAAGCCGAAAAATAGTGAACCAAGTTCTAGTTCTAGTTGGCCATTCATGAGTACACAAATTGTTCCAGAAGTTCAAAGGGGGACAAATCTTTCTCTACTTTCAAATGTAGATAAAGTGCTTGATTTGAAATCTTTTGAACCGGATCCCAAAGAAAGAATGCCAATCTCGGATTATGGTCCTAATATTCTGGATGAAGTGAGGAGATATTATATAAACAAAGGGCCTTGTCAACCGATTGGTCATGCCTTTCCTAAAACTAAGATTGGGAGTAAAATGTGTCAATTTAGTCCCACTTGGTTTTGGGGGCCATATTCTCAATAGTTGGAGTATAACATAAAAGGAGATGTGGCATTTTGTTTGTGTTATCATTTGTTCAAGAATGAACTTGAAAGCCGTGGAAATGTAGGGGATGCATTTACAAAAGATGGTTTTAGGGAATGGAACAAGGGTGTGGAAAGATTCAAAGCACATGTTGGTGAAGTAAATAGTATCCATCACAAAAGCTTCAATAGGATGCTAGATTTAAAAATCAACGTCAATCGATTCAATCTTCTTTTGATAAACAAAGTGAAAAAGTAAAATGTGATTACCAGATGCGCTTAAATGCCTCAATTGATGTGGCAAGGTTTCTTTTAAGACCGGAATTTTTATTTCGTGGACATGATGAAAGTGAAGAATCTGAATATAAAGGTGGCTTTTTTGAACTTTTGGAATAGCATGGAGATTAGCATCCGGGTGTGGAAAGAGTAATATTACGTCATGCTCCACAAAATGATATGATGATTTGTCCAACAAGTCAAAAAGAGATTGTAGAGGCTTGTGCTAAAGAAACAACTAAAGCTATCATTGAAGATTTGGATGGTGATTATTTTGCAATATTGATTGATGAAACAAAGGACGTCTCACATAAGGAGCAAATGGGCTTAATTTGGTGATGTGTCAACAAAAGTGAAATGGTGATAGAGCGATTCTTGGGTATTGTCCACATGAGTAATACTTCTTTCTCATCATTACAAAAATCAATTTATTCTTTGCTTTTTATCATTCTTTAAGTAAATCCATGATACGTGGATAGGGTTATGATGGAGCTAGTAATATGCAAGAAAAAATAAATGGTCTCAAGTCTTTAATTTTGCAAGATACTCCTTCTGCATATTGTATTTACTGTTTTGCTCATCAATTGCAACTAGACCTTGTAGCTCTTTCTAAAAAGCATTCGGATGTGGATAATTTCTTTTATGTTGTGACTAATGTTTTGAATACTATTAGATCTTCATTTAAGCGCATGGAGTCACTTCGACAACATCAAGCTGATAAGTTGGAAGAGTTGCTTAAATTTGGAGAATTCTATACGGGGCAAGGTTTGAATCAAGAACATGGCCTCTAACGATCGGTGATACTCGTTGAGGGTCTCATTTTAAAACCTTGGATAATTTGATGGTTTTATTTCCTTCAATTGTTAATGTGATTAAAGATATGAAGCGTGACTGTCTATATCATCTTGATAGATTTGGAGCGAGGAATCTTTTGAGCCAAATTCAAGAATTTGGATTTATTTTTAGTTTGCACTTGATGTTTAAGGTGTTATTGTTTACAAATGAATTGAACAACGCTTTACAAAAGAAAGATCAAATATTGTTAATGCTATGGGAATGCTTGACATTGCAAAGAAAAGATTGCAAATGATGAGAGAAACTAAATGGACCTCTTTGTTGGATGAGGTGTGCTTATTTTGTAGTGAACATGATATTCTAATTCCCAAAATGGATGAAGACTATACTCTAGGAAAGTTGAAGCGTAAGAGGTCCGAAGTTTCATATTTACATTACTTTCGTGTGGAAGTGTTTAATACGGCTATTGATTTGCATTTTCAAGAGCTTAATGATCGTTTTGATGTTGTGACTACTGATTTACTACTTGGTATGGCCAGTTTGAGTCCGGTTGATTTATTTGCTATTTTTGATAAGGACAGGATAATGAAGTTGGCAGAGTATTATCCAAGTGAGTTTGGTTATAACAAGCTTAGAGAACTCGGTTTTCAACTTGATAGTTTCATTGTCTATGCTCAAAAGTGTGATAGCAGATTTCTTAACCTGAAGGGAATTAAGGATTTTGCTAGAGTGATGATAGAGACAAAATTGGATCTTACTTGGCCACTTATTTATTTACTTGTGAAGTTGATATTGCTTATACCTGTTGCTACCACAAGCGTGGAAAGAGCATTCTCATCAATGAAGTACATCAAAAATGATTTACGTAATAGGATAGATGATGATTTTTTAAATGATTGTTTAGTTTGCTACATAGAGCGTAAGATATTCCAAATTGTAAGTAAGGCCCTGTAAATTTTACCTAAAATCCGGGGTTTCATGGTGTCGAAGTGGACTTAGGTGTTGATGATTATAGAGATGCGGTTCGGACTTTTTGGGTTGAACAGTGCATTAGGGAGTTGAAAAGTTTTTTTGGAAGTACAGAGCATCTGTGCGGTCCATTATGCGGTCGCATAATTGATCTACGGACCACAGATCTGCCGCAGATTGAAGCAGAAACTTGGGCAAATTTTTAGACCATTATGCGGTCCATTATATGATCGCATAATCATTTTGCGGGCCGCATAACCCATCGCAGATCCAGCACGAAAAAATTACGGAGGGAAAATCTATGGCGCATTATGCGACCACAGAATAGGTATACGGACCACAGACCGGTCGCAGAGTGAGGTAGAAGTGCCAGTTCTGGCGGGCCATTGTGTAGTCCATTTTGCAGACCGCAGAAGCGTTCATTTTTTCTCATTTTGGCCTGATCCTATTTCCATATATAGAAGTAAAGGGCCACTTCTGAAGCAAAAATATGATATTCCTAGAAAGAGGAATTACCATAGAGTGAGAGGGGAAGTTCCTAAGCTTATTGATCATTAACTCTTGCTCAAAGTTGAAGAATTCACAAGAAAATTCACTGGGTCTTCATCCTGGAGGTAAGATTCCACTCCCTAGGCATCAATTTCCCGATTTTACTGAAAATAGGTAATGAGAAAAGCAATTCTTGGATTTGGGAGTTGTCCATTATGCATATCAAGGGTTTTGG